>WOUH02000007.1:239714-260418 GCA_009936405.2 Stevia rebaudiana
CTTCGAACATAATCAGTGTTTTTGACCATCTAAACGTTCGAATCACAAAAAGTATAAAACTACAAAGTTGTTCAAAATATGTTAAAATAGTTGACTGTAAATTTTGGTAATTTTTGGAGCCCGTTTACTATGTTAAAAACCTTAATGAAGTTGATTTGCTGAATCTGCCAAACCTGGAAGTTTATCAAAAACGTGATTTATGAAGTTTAGGGTAAAAACTGTCATTTTATAAAACTAATGGACTGAACTGAGGTATCTGAAATTAGAAGTAAAAAAACATCATAATGTGACTGATAGTTTTAGTAAATGACATAAATGGTCCTTGTACTTTATATAAATACAAAAAGTTTAAAAATGTAGTTTTTACAAAAAATACGATATAATTGACTCTGAACTTTGAAGGGACGTAAAGCATATGATTTTCTACCTTTTATAAATATCTATTCCACACTCAGGGTAACATGAATCATTTGAATATTTTAATTAATAGTGACAACGATTTAATAATTTGTTGAAGTATGAGTTTCATGGAGGATTATTTTAATAGCTAAAGCATGGTGGTTTATGCCTTTATTATGAATGATAAATGTTTATCAAGTAACTATAAAAAAAAAGAATTTATGAACCTTTATGGGTTGTTAATTATTTTTGTATTGATTTTTTTTGTATTTAATTTTTTGTACTAGATTATTTCTTTTGTACTGAAAGATTCTTTTTGTATTGAATTATTATATTTTTTGTATTGCATTACTTTTTTTGTACAATATTAATTTTTTTTGTACTAAACTATTTTTTTTTACCAAATATCGACGGTCTTTAAGTGTTCCCACAGTATCTCATTTATTTATGATTCTCCAATGAACCTTTTCCTATAAGGTTTTCCCTTTCATGCGACGGTAAATAAAGTATCACATTACAAGCGTTAATTACGTAATTTATTATAAAAGTAGGAGATGATTACAATATAAAAGAAAAAATATGAGAATGATAAGAAAGACTCATGACCTTTGTTAACAAGTTTAGCAGTTAAGATGAGGTGACCCCACATTTTGAAGAAATAAGTGCCTAGCTATATTTGGACTAAAAAGGCCACTTCCACCCGCTTTTTTATAAATATAATAACTTTTACACGTTTTTTTTTCTTCTTTTTTTTAACTTACATCATAAAATAGAGAATATTAAAACCTTTAAATTGATTATAGTATTGATATAGTTTTTTCAATTTTAGTTGATGTGGTCCATTTTATTTATTTTGATTTGGTCAATATTTTTACCCAGTTTAAATCGATTTTGTAATCCTGAAATTGCAATCTGTATTTTTTAAGCGTTAGTCCGTATTTTTTCTAAGTACTTTTTGTTTGTGAAAAGATATGTTTAAACAACAATCCATTTTTTCATAACTATAGAACGTATTTTTATATATCATCAGTCCGTATTTTTTTTTTACCATAGTCCATCATTTGTACCAGTTTGGTATGTGAATATATATAAAAAATGGGTGCACAATTTTTTTTACGTTCATACCCTCTCACCTTGATGACACGTGTCATTTTCCTATGCCTTCTTACATTTCTCACGATTTTTCCCCTTTGTACGTATCCCCGTGTGAATGAGAATGGCTGAGTTTTTGTATTTAAATAATTAAATACAATATATTACAATAAGTTATTAAAAAAAAATAAGATTGGATTTTTAAATCTCAACTTTAACATATTAGACGTTACTAGTTCCAACTCAGGAAATTCTTACCATTAGGTTCAACTTTTATATTAATTACCAGTGATGGTCCTTAGTTAACGGAACCTAACACCGTTAGCATGTTCTTGACATAACAAAAATTTCTGAAGTGACATGCTAACATGACAAGGATTTCTGACATGTCATGCTGATATGACAAGATTTTTAGACGTTTGACATAACAAGATTTTATTACATGTCATGCCACTACAAGAAAATTAAGTATTTATTAACACATATTATGTGTGGGTAATAGCCTATTTTGTGTTGCCAATTGTCTTTACCTACACATAAATTAAGTATCACTATGTGTTGGCTCGTGACTGTAGATATAGATCATTACCCACATATCATTTATGTGTAGGTATATATCAGGCTTTACCTAGACATAAATGTGTTGCTAAAACTAATTAATATGTGTGGTTAGAAGTATAAAAATTGCTGACATGGCAGTTGACGTGGCAACTGACGTGGCAGCTAGCGTGGCAGCTGACGAGGCAGCTGACGTGGACAATAGTGATGACGTGTCATTTTCATACAAAATGTTGCTGACACGTGTCATGAATATGTGTTGGTAAAAGTAATATTATGTGTAGGTAAATCTTGTATTTGTGTAGATATTGAGTTCAATATGTGTAGAAAGTAATATAAATGTGTTGCTAATATCATATCTTTGTATGGAGATTAACCATGATATTTGTGAGTAATAAGCTTCAAAACATACAAATAATCACAAAATACACATTTGTAAATACATTCTCAAATGAAAATGTTAAAACATCATCATCCAAACCACAAACCAAAGTATAAGTTATAAAATTGAAATACTCAAAGTAAGAAAATATATATGAGCTATTCATAAGTCACCAAGGTTATCAAAAATACTAAAATTAACTTCCGATCACTCATCAACATTTTCACCACATTTTGATGTTTCACTTTGAGTTGGTCCAGATGTGCATCTTAAAGGTGACATGAGATTATTTTGAATGAGTGTTTGTTGCATAATTGAACATGTAGTTATCAGTTTTTCAACTACATCCACAAGTTCATCATACGTAGGACGCTTTGATTTCTGCTTGTTACTACCAAAAACCGGATCACGTCCCCACCCATTCAATCGAACAGAGCTTCGTCCAAGTACCTTCTCAATAATTGACTTGTCGCTCATTGATTCAACATAATGTTGGCTTCTCAGCTTCTGCATATCTTCGTGTTAGAGAAAAAAGTGTTAGATAATGAATAACCTTACCATTTGAATAAATTTCTTAAGCAAACAGATAGATCTAATGGATTAACTGAAGTTGCAAACAAAATTCCAAATTATACAGTTAAGTGGGCAAATTTACCCCTAGAAAATTGCAATGACCAGGTTTGACTGCTATCTGCAGCCAAGTTTCATCACCATTTATAGCACTTAAACAGCCCTTACAACGCCACTATTACATCCATTAATAGCGCTATCACAACCCATTATCAACACTATTTTCAGCATGATTAACAACACTATTATCAGCACAATCAAAAGCACTTGACAACCATTAACAACACATAATTACAGCCCATTAACATCACTATTACAGCGTATATTTGACGGGGGTCTGGTGTAGGAATATATGTCAAAAGTAGAGACTGTTGGGGGACAAGTTTGAAGGTGAGACTGGCAGCGGCCAACCCATCAAAGTATGGATTATTAAAATTCAATTTTCCTAATAATATTTGTGACATATAAGAAAGAATATCTTTAGCAGTTTTGGTTATTTATTTAGTTAGTGTCAAGTAGGTGTAACATAAAGGAACGTATTTTAACCAAAATCTTATTTTAAATAAGTGTAATTATTTTTTCAATCATTCATTGTTTAATTTTTAATCTTAAGCTATCTAATATTTTTAATTATTTATTATTGCATTTTGTACAATAACAAAAAGACAATTAATCCTTAATAAGCTATCCAGAAATATAATTATATGAAGGGACTGTATTTTTCAGAAACTTTTTTTAATGGCCAACAACACAGAATTGCTTAGGTATTTCGTACGAGGTGATTCAATGACAAAAGACCACGCCAGCTAGCTAATCTAGCCGTACGAAGCCGGCCTTAAGTACACAAGTTATCTACAGTTCCCGAGAAAACCACCCACCCGAAGGCTAACTGATGGTAAAACCTGAATGCTCTCTGAATCGAGTAGAAGATCATAAAGATCTATAAAACAAAATGAAGACTATATAAGTAAACGAGAAACCAATAAACAATTGAGTAGTCAAGTTACTAGTCACTATCCCTCGGTCAGTGTTATGTTTTGTATACACACTTTTTTTTATCTGCTATAGTAAATTAAAGCTAACACAAAAAATATAATATATAATATAATATTAAGTTCGTTAGTGGGCCATACCGTAAAATAGTAAATGATCTAGCGGTCGGTCATTCTCTTATTTGGAATTTGTATAGATCGGGTTACGTTAAATGGCAAAGTCATTATATATATTACATTTAGCAATGTCGGTGTAAACAGTGTCCACCACCGACATCGCGCGCCATCTCTCACTCGCATCGGTTCTCCCTTTCCTCTCCATCAGAGTTATAGATCTGGAACTTCATTTCTTCTTCCTTCTCACAACTTTTCTATTGCAATTTTGTGTCGGTTTCTTCTCTTAGCCGCTTGATTTCGGAGTGATTGTGTTCACGGTTGTCTATCATCGCTTTTACATACGTTTGATTGTTCTGGATTTTGGGTTCCTGGAGGCTTTCACTACTCGATGCAAGCTAAACGAGGCTCCGGTTTTGAGTTTCACGACTATGGTTTAATCTTCTCAAGTAAGTTCATACACACTCTTTTAAGTTCATAAAAGGCCTATTTTTGTAAATAACAAAGCAAAAGCCGACCGTGGTGTTTATCTTGATCTTACTATTACTAATTTGTTTGGTATTTTGTTGTCGGAATGTTCACTAAGTTTCCGATTTTGTGTAGGTTCGATTCTAAAAAGATTTGTTTCACCTAAAGCCTATTCGAAATCAGGTGTGGATTAATCAATTGACAGTGAGAGAGTACGTATTAGATCATCAGTCATTCGTCTGAAACAATTCAATTTCGAAAGCAGGTCTTTAATTCACATTTGTTTTATACTTTTATTCCTAACTGTCGTTTAGATTTACTGTAATGCATAAAACGCTAATTACAAATCCGATTGCTGATGCAGGCCCTTTGAAGCCAGTTGCAATTTCGCCTAGGTCTAGGTGTTGTTCAAGTTTATTATTGAAGAATTTACTTCATTAAAATTGCAACTGCTGGAGTTTATACTAGGAGAACTAGAGCTTGCTTACAGCTTAAATTAGCAGGTATTTAGGTGTATATTTGATACTAAAAATTATTATGCATTTACAATCAAAGTTACACAAGCACTTAGAATAGGAAAAGTTGATCATGGATACTTTGGATTGTTAATAATAGTTAGTTACTCATTAGTTAAAGATTTGTATATCACACACATGATTTACTTGACATGTTATATATTGAACATTAGATTAGATACAAGCTTCTTATGCGTGTTTTCTTCTACTTATTTCTTCTTTTTTTGGTTTTTTACTTGGTGGTTCTCTACTTCTCTATCTTTATTATTGGATTAAAGCTTCTAAGCAATTATGCGTTGGGTGACATGAGAAGCCTGATTTGACTATGGATTCCCCCAAATCCTGGTTTTGTTTTTTAAATAATATACCATAAAAACATCAAGATATTTCATAATGTGACATCAGATTATTTGCTTTTCTCACGCATTAGCAGGTCAGTTTTATTTATTCATTTTCAAAAGAATCATTGATGTTTCTAATGATTGTGTTGCAAATGGTAGTAAAATTATTTTAGCAATTACTACATACACTAAAGTATGTACACTCTGAAATGTTTTGCACCATGGTAAAAAACCAAGCAACTTACTTCTGAATATCAACTGTGAACTTTGGGCTTGCAAGAACATCATCTAAGATAGATTACATGACCTTAACATGTTGTGACCAGTTGGTATATAGCCCATTAGTTTTTTAACTTCTCAGACTAGACTATACTGCAACCATGATATTTGGTTAGTTGGTTGCAATGTTGCATTTAATGGAGATTGTTTTGAAGGAACTCACCATCGCATTTAGGTCTCAAAAGGGGGAAGTCACACGAATCCAGTACGCAAGAGCACTCGCGTTGCGCTAGGGATTGTCACTCACCCCCTTAACTTTGAGCTTGAGTTAATTTTATTTACGGGATCGTGGCGGAATACCCGCCGCAACGCGCGGGTGGGTAAAACTAGTTGATAATTAAAACTTAAACGGTGTATCTTTAGTGATTCTCAGACCAAAGGGTTCGGGAGAAGGTATCATATTATCATATAATTAAACGTGAACATTTGACTGTGAGGGGAATTTACTGTTCAAAATTTACAACTCTGAAAAGCATGATGTACAATACTTATATGCAGGGTTGAAACGTGTAGCCAGAAGAGGTACGTGTGTCTATTTTTTCTCTCTCCTTGAAACAACCCGACGGCAAGTGTTGCTCTCTTTCTTTCTCTCAGTTCTGCGATTGTGGGTTTCTTCTCCGACACCGTCACAAAAATTTCAGACAAAAGGGGCAGATGTGGCAGTTAGGGTTTTCGCCTCTTCTTTTTATTAATCTATGTTTTCTTATTCATGCAGGATTGATGATGAAGATCCAAGTCCAGCCAGCAGCATCTTAGAAGCGAGCGACTGGAGTTTTTAATGGATCTGGAAGCCTAAATCGGTCCTTGAAACCCCGAATTTGTAGCGCCGGTCTAGGTTTGCAACCAAGCTTCTAAATTCCACTTTCTGGTTAAGCTTAATACAACTCATAAGTGTTTTACTAATAGAAATTAGGGATTTACTAATTTTCTGGTTGCATGTCCTACATCTGTGATTGTTGTTCTTCCAATTCCTCTATTAATTACATGTTTGAGTCTACTGAATGCGTTTTTGGTTTTCTAGATGCATAATAGCTCCTAATGATTCTCATTTTCTTAATGTCGCTATACCTTCTTCTAATTAGGTAAAACAAAATGAGATTAATGTGAAGTATGAAATTTGATAGAAGAAGTTAGTACCCCACTCGCCCACATCTTCAATCGGATTTGAAGGAGCTTCCAAGCATATAGATGAACCAATTGCAACAGTTTGCCTAAATTTCATCATCTCGCTGCAACACGAAGCAAGTAACTTACTTTTTATTTTCTGTAAGATACATCGTTCAAAATTTTAAACTACACCATCTTAGTTGATTTCACTCTTACATTAATTTTAAATCTTTTTTGGTAGGGTTGTTGAGCTTTTAAATGTTATGATTCAAACAAATTTATATCAGTTCTATATTAATTGTAATTCTCTTTTGTGTAGAGTTGCTGAGCTTTTAAATATATGTTTTTTTTTTTTATTTCAATTGACAATCATGTACTATAATAGATAAATTGCATTTAGTTGTTTTGTGTCAGGCTATGTGATCAATGAACCTGATGGACATATAACGTATGCTTTTGGTTGTTATGGCATATTATTATTAAACCAACTTTCAATTGACAATCATGTACTCTTTAGCCAATGTTGTTGGTTGGGTATATGGCAGCCTCATGTTCTTAGCATAATGCAGGTTGTTATGCATTTGAAGCAGTTTCGATATTAGTGGGTATCTATCCTATAATCAGTGGGTTTTACAAGTCAAGTTATTTTCCATGTTCTTTGTTTACTTGAATAGGATTTTAGTGTGCTTTAACCTGTGTCTTTTCTTCAAAGCAGCCTACTGAATTTCATGTTGCCCTAAAGCAGGTTAGTATACTTTTTTACGCATTAAGATTGGGCAACATATGATTGAATATCATTATGACTTTACTTTAATTCATAACCCAGCAGCTGCAACCGCATGTACATGATCAGAGCCATAGTAAATATAAATTACTTATCTTTTGATTAATGTTCACCTTTGTTAAGGTCAGGTTATTATGTTAGGTATACTAGCTTATTTGTGTTGTATCCTTAGTCAAGTGCAAACATTCAATTTAGCGTGACATGCCTTTATAAGATTGCTAATATGATATCATTTGGATTTTGTTAAAGACCGAGTCATGTCGGGTTTGCTTTATTTACTATTTGTGTGACAAAAAGAATAATTTAGTATGGTGAATCCTGACTATTACTACAACTAAAATCTGTTGTATGAATTATCAAGGTAAATACTAGGCCTGACATAATTGATTTTTTCCTTGGAGACTCAAGTGGTTACATATATAGAAACCTATCCTTTATATTGTGTTTCACTACTAACCAGAAGCACTGCATGGTTGCATGATGCAAATTTTTTCTAAGACACAACCTCCAGATTTATTGATGTAGGACCGGACCCTATCTTTTTTTTTTTTCAAGTGGATATGGTAGTATGATCCAGTAAGTTTTAATATATTTCATTTTGAATTGTTCATTTGACACAACCTTTATACAATGTTGAAATGCAGGCTTCAAATCGTAATCAGATCAACCACTTTGAAAACAATTATGTTACATAATCGTGTTCACAGTTGCAACATGAGAATCCCCCTCGAAGCGCGGGTGAAAAATTCTAGTTGCATTCAAATGTGAGGGTCATGAGTTGGAATGTTGGATTCATATTTAGATTATTTCCAATTGAGTTAAGCTTTTACCATAGTGGGCCTTTTGGTGATGGGTCTTCTCTGAAATGATGTGCGAGGTCACCAGCGCGGCGCTGCATGCGTTTGCAAGCGTGTGTGACCTTTCGCTAA
The DNA here is from genome assembly GCA_009936405.2 of Stevia rebaudiana. Taxonomy (NCBI): domain Eukaryota; kingdom Viridiplantae; phylum Streptophyta; class Magnoliopsida; order Asterales; family Asteraceae; genus Stevia; species Stevia rebaudiana. The sequence continues at coordinate 248,245 of WOUH02000007.1, forward strand.
TGAGTTTGTCCAGGTAATCATGATTATAAGTATTCGTTGGCTGTTGAAAATACATAAAACGATCAATCTTCGTTGAGATTAAGGTTTGAGCTCCATCTTCTAGGTATGATGTTAAAAGATGGGGTAACTTTATAAAAATGTAATCAACTTTCAGTTTTGTTCGAATTAAGTCACTCATATTATTTTTTGTTTCAATTAGATCACTCATATTATTTTTTGTTTCAATTAGATCACTCATAGATCACTCAAAATAAAATATAAGTGACTTTATTGATACAAAAAAATACGAATAACCTATTTTGATAAATAAGCATGAAATCAACCATTTTGATAAATAAAATTTTCATATATTATTTTGTAAAAACTCCATGAAACTCTAAACAGACGGAGTATAACTATATAACTAAATGAACTGGTCGCGAAATGGAGGTGAGTACTCGGTCAAAGTTGTTCGCGAAAGCATAGAAGACAAAATACTCCCATCCGAGGGTTATAGTATTCCATGGTCGAATTGGGTGCCACTTAAAGCAAATGCATTCGCATGGCGCGCAGGAATGGATCGTATCCCATCAAAGGTAGGTTTGAACCACCGTGGAGTGAGCGTGGACCCTCTTTGTTCTTGTTGTGGAATATGGCCTGAAACTGCAGATCATATGATTCTCAGATGCAAGCGCGCCAGTGAGGTATGGGAATGTGTGTTCAATTGGTGTAAAGTCCCGAATGAGATCTTAATCACGGTAAAAGATGTTTTAAAGATTCACGAGTTATGGCCGTATCCCAAGGCTCATAAAAAATTGTTTCATGCTATATTCATATGCACAACTTGGTGTTTATGGAAAGCGAGGAACGAGAAGGTATTCAACAATCGCGACATGGGAAAATCGGAAATCATTGGAAATATAAAACTAAATTCTTTCCTTTGGATCAAAAATATGGGAAAATCTGTGTCTTTAGATTGGGACTCTTGGTGTAGTTTTTCTTTCTAAATTGTCTTGTATTTTTCTAGCTTCTTACTAATTTTTTAATGAATTTGGCTGTTAAAAAAAATTAAATATAATTGATTAGTGTGATATATAAATTCTGTGATATTATCATTTCCAGGTGTCTCTCTCCTAAGAATTAATCTTTTTGCCATCGAGGAAACTTATGATTGGTTTCTTGTTTCACATGCATGACCACTTGACAACCAATACAAATACATGCTTCCAGATTAAAGCAAATATTTTTTTTTCTCTTGCCATATTTGAAGGACTATGGTCTATGGCATTTAAGTCACAAGAATCACTAACCCACAAGGAAAAAAGAATCAAAAGGTGCCAACTTTTGTGTGAAGCAATTTAATTTGAACGAAGAAAAGTTTAGACGAAATTAAATAATCATTTCAAAAGAAATTAATTAAATTAAATTTCAACTATCTCAGAACATAATGTCCTAACAAAACAGACAAAATCAACAATGATCATATATATCGTTATAAAGACTAAAAAATACAAATTAAAGGGCGAGATGTAATATTGCTTGATAAACAAAATAAAAAAGTGCGAATTTGACACGTTACTACACAAATTAATGACTAGTAACGGTGAAAACCTTTGTAATGTCACTAAGGGCGTTTGTAGTTGCGAAATATGACACCTTATGTCCAAACTTTAAGTAAAAATCATTTATTATTTTAAAGTAAAACCAAAATTATAAATAATATTCTTATTGATTATTCAAATGCATTGTAGCTGGATAACAATATAAGATTGAATGGTTACAAATTACTAAAGTAGTACTTGCGTGTTTTATGTTAATAAACATCTATTAAAATCTCTCAAGTGAAACGAATTAAAAAATATATATAAAAAATGAAAACACAAATTTTAAAGAATTCAACCATGTCGATCATCAATTCTATTAACAAACTACAACAAATTTTAAAGAATCACTTTACATAACACCAAATTTTCTGTTAATCGAATGACTAAAAAACGAATCAGTGTAATAACATGTTTAGATTAGATATGACAATGAACCAGAGAAGAATTCGAGAACACGATCATTTGATCTTTCGATCCAAATGGAAATTTCGTTTCCCTAACATCATCATCAACCGGAGCCGGAAGATTCAAATCCAACGATAGCAAGGTTTTCGGTTTCTTGAATTCTTGACACCCGTTGTAATAATGACAACTGGTTCTAGCCAATGGCATGGACCTATGACGCCTCATATGACCACCTAGTGCTTGACCAGAACCAAATTCAGCACCACATATCGAACACTCATGAATCTTGACTACCTTGATCGAGCCACTAGGGTTACATTGAGTCAATTGGCTTGAACCAATTTGAAGTGATAGCTCTATAGAACTACGATGATCAACATGCACATCATGTGTGACCATATTTGGCATAATCTTGTCTTCCAAATTAGGTTTAGAGGGTTTCTTGTGACTAGCTCTATGACCACCAAGAGCTTGAAACGATGAAAATCCACGATTACATGTTTTGCATTCATAAACATACAACCCTGACTTGTGTGGTGAATGAGAAGCTTGACCTTGAGCCAGAAGAATCAAGCAGTTGGCCATGTCTTCTTCATCGTTTTCTTGAATGATTTTTGTGAATTCAATTGAATCGGTTGTCGTGTGGAAGGTGTTATTAGGGTAATTTTCTGTACCATTATCGTCGCTCCTGGCGGTGCTGGTGGTGGTGGTGGTGGTGGTGGAAGAGGTGGAGGCAATGGTTAGAGAAAGAGGGGAAGAGGGTCTTGGGCGTTTGGTTCTTTTTCCCTTGATGATCATGTTTCTTGAATTCGCCATGATCGTACAATAATCATCTTGATTAGCTTCCATTTTAGAGAGAGAGAGATGTATGAGATGGAGTAAGAGAAGTAATGGAATAGAAGTTTAGTTTGTTTTATATACATCCCTGTGAAGTGTAACGGTGAGAAGATTAATTTCTACCAATCTAACTTCTTCTTTTCCACCCTTGGAAGTTACTATAAAAAAGCATCCCTCCTTCCTTGCTTTCTTTCTTTGCTTTTTAGGTTAGTTTAATGAATTAAATAAAGACAGACTCTTTATACAAAATAAGCTAATACCAAAGGACATTTAATTCAATAGTATCTTAAGGTTTAGCTTAAAGGGTACTCCGTCGTTTGAAGGTTGAGGATTCCAATCTTATGACGATGAACATTAATGTTGTTTATTTTAAGTAGATTATATTATCGTTAAAAAAAATATATACTAGCTTATCTGTCCCAGTGATACTAACGTATGGTGTAATGATGTTCTTATAAGGAGGTTAGGTACGTGTTTAAGTCTCTTGATAAACTAAGATTGTGTGTGGATTTATTAGTAACGAAAAGGGGAGTATTTATCTTTTTTAATGCCATTCACATAGCATGTAGAAATAACTTGGTTACAAATTCTTCCAACACTTCCTGTATATATATATATATGGAGAAAGAGAAACTCCTTTTTATTTGATTTGACACATGTATATTATACTAGGTTGTATATATGTAAATTACACTAATTTATATAATGACAAATATATAGGTATATACCGTTTATGAAAAATCATATATGTACAAAAATTTACATAAATGTAATATTTTTATAACACACAACAATACAAAATTAAAGTACAATTATAATTAAAAAAAATTAACTACGTTTTGGTACATGATATTTGTTATGTCTGTAATTTTACCATCATTATTCATCTCTACTTATAATTGTAAACAATGTTACATATAGTGATTTATATACAAATATGTTTAAATTAAGTTAATACTCATATTGTACCTAATACATAAACTCATGTAATACACAAGTTTATAAACTACTTGTATATATATTATAATCAAGTATAGATGATCAACAGATAATTATTTTAATTATAAACTGAGATAATATCGATGCATATATGTGTGAATACACATGATCATTCATCATTGATTGACTATTTAAATATATAGTCATGTAATATAAGAAAAGTTTACGATTCTTATTATAAATTATTGAAATTTTGTATTCATACATGACATCCAATGTATGTTTCCTGCTCTTTCCAAAGTTACACTTCAACTCATGTAGTTTAAGAGAGTTTGAATTCTTTTTTGAACTAGTTTTTAACCCTATTAAAATTCGAGTTAGCGTTAGCTTGTTTGTTATTTGGTTTTTAGATATATAATTATAGAAGAGGATTTAAATGATAACTTCTAAATCCTTTTTGAGAAATCTAAAAAATTGTTTTTTATGCATGTTTTAAACATCACTGTTTTATAGTACATGTGTAAATAAACTTGTGTAAAAAAATATTTTCACGAAAGGTAAATGGTAACTTTTATTTTTGTAAAAACCCTGAGAACTCCTTTTTAAACATATGAAAAATGTGTAAACATGTATAAAAAAGAGTTCTCGTAAAAAAGAGTTCTCATAAAAACAAAAGTTTTCAGGTTAAGGGGTTTTCCTGTAAAGGAGGTTTCCTCCTGATGTGGTTCAGGGTTGTGGGTGTCCATGGGTATCAAAGTACGTTTCCAACTTTGCTAGCAAGGGACGGCCTCGAGGCGTCTCCAATTGTTGTTATAAAAAATATACAATCCTATAAAGTGAAATTTGTTAGGTCTTACATTGTTAAGGTCGTTTGTTTTGATATGTAAAATATTCAGTAGTAAAAGGTTTTTTTCATAGTCAAATATGTAAAACCCAGACAAGGAAGAATTAAAATTAACTTGGTGATATTAACATTTGTTGTTAAAAAAAAATATGTAAAAAACTGAACATGTATTTAATAATCTTAATTATCTGAATTATATGATCTAAATTAAAGAATGGAGTGGAAACCGGGAAATGATTAATATGCTATTATGAGGATTTTTAACTTGTAGTTTGTTGTTTTTATGTAATATATACTTCAACTACCATTAAAACATGCACATCCAGATAATTGCAGCTTGCAAAAGAGAATTAAATATGTTTAAAAAAGGTTCGTTTTATTCAACCATTTTCAATTTATATATAGAAAGTTTACATTAAATTTTGTTAGATATAGAGTAATAATAAATTGGCGGTGGCTTCAACGAGACTTCATCCTCATCGTATGAGTTGTATTGCTGTAGTTACATGCATATAGTGTGTGAACCAAAAAATAAAGATAATAGCATTTTGGAAGTGAAGATTCTTGGCGTAAGGAAGTTTATACGTAAGGGAAAATCATGGGTTGTGACTTGTGACTCGGAGTAATGGCTATGTGACTTTAATTACACACAAAAAAGGAAAGCTTCACCTAAATATTTATATGTTTAAGTTTTAGTAAATAGGGAGCTTATGTAAAAGTGTTTTTAGAAACTTTTCAATCGGCTCAAACGAACATCGATTAAACTTATTTCAGTAGCGTTTGAACACGCTTGTCAAACTTTAGCTTTTATGATTTGACTTATGGGTTTAAGGTTTTAGCTTTTAGGTACAGTATTTACGTTTTCCAGCTCATTGTGTCTTTCTGTTTGGCTTTTTTCCTACCCGTCATTTTGCTTTGAGATTTTGGCTTTACTATTTTTTTAGGTTTAACTTTACGGTTTATATTTTAAATTTTAGCTTTTAAGTTTTAACAATTTATGTTATTCAGCTCATTGTGTCTTTTGGTTTGTTAACGTGTGTTAAAACTGATACGATCAATCATGTATTGACAGCTCACCATTTCTTTCTTAATTGTCTCATTTCATATTTGACTTATGACACAGATTGACTTTTTTTAAAATAACTTTAACATGTCAGTTGTTTTTTAAAAACTAAAGAAACATTATTTTTATTATGTATCTGAGCATTCTAGGATAGGTATAAGTTTCATTGAAAGCAAAGTTGTTTTTAAATAAAAAAGGTTTTATAAATATTTATAAGGTTTAAGAAAAATTGCATTTTTAAAATATCCAATTTTTCTTTATAAAATGAAAAAAATCATAAACTTTAGCCATATAATAAAAAACTTAGATTGGATTGGTTATGAATTTGTATGAAATATTAAGTTCAGCGGGATTGTGTAGATGAAGAGACAGAAGTTAAAATTTTTTATTGTTCAGCTTTGGGTTTACTGGGTTGTTTGGGTTGGGTTGAGTTGTTGATATTGATAAAGATTAGTCTAATAGAGTTATAGAAAAGATAATAATAATAATAATAAATGGGCTGGCATTTCTTACATATACTACGTGACAAAGTGGTCCTAGACTCCAATAGATAGACTTGAGTCTTGAGATGCGTTTAGAATAAGGCCCAGTTCATATGAAAATATACGAGCTTAATTTAAACCCAAATACAAAGCCCAGCCCAAACTTGGTGACGGATATATGGAATATTAGAACTTGGAGGCCCTGATCCGCTCCGAACTGTTCGAGTTTATATTTTTTTTTGAACATCAAAAATAGATTTATTAAAATCAACCAGAGAACCAGAGAAGGATTGGCTTAAAATCCCAATACAAAGAAACCATAACAATATTAAAAAGCCTACAAACAACGAAAGATACTACCTGACATGTAAGGCTTAACCGATCAAGTCTCCCAATCTAAACCTTGCATTTTGCCACGGTATTTTACCCATGAAAAGACCTGCGACTTGATATCCTCCGTTAGCGATTCTGCTGATTCTTTTTTGCGTGAGAATGCCCGGTCGTTTCTATATTTCCATATGATCCATAAGGTTGTGTAAGTGATTGCTATGACCAACTTCTTTTTCTTTTTTTGGCCTTCCTCTTTGTGTTTTGCATAAATGAGCTCTCGGGTTGTCTTGATCATGTACCACAAAATTATGTACTACAAAATCATGACCACGTAAATTAATACGGAACAAGTAAAAAAAATAAAAAAAAAACATAACAATACCTATACTTAAATTAAAGATGATGAAATTCACTATTCAATGGTGTATTTTTTTTTTAAATATTGAACTGTAAAAAACTTATTTGATTTTAAAAGATTTGGTATAGCTTCATTTCCCTTAAAAGTTGACAAAACTAATGTTAATAGAACTGAATGACTCGGTCATTTTTCACCAAACACATACAATATTAAAATAAACAAAACGGAAAAAAAAAATATATGAACAAATTGTTCGCATTTGGAGTGCCGCGATGAAACGAAACCGCATCGAACTTTATGAGCATTTATTAGGTTTTACGGTATATATGAGTTGTTTCTATTATAATACATGTTTTAGTATTAATAAAGAAAATAAAATAAATATGTCTGATTGCAGATTGTTGGTTAGTTGATACCTACAGCCTCACTGTCATACAAACTAATCATTCTGGAAAGAGGTCAACTGCTATGAGATATCATGGGAAAAAAATAACTCTTTTTCTCATCAATATTCGGTGTATATTGGTGATTTTTTATTACGAGCAATTTATACCCCTTGTGGTGCGACATGTATCCACGATAATATTTAGGGGTATTTATGGGTCGGTTTGGGTCGGTTTTGAGCTTAAACCAAACCCAAAATCGAAATTTCGGTTTTTGTGATTTTAGAACCCGTTTGGGTTTGGTTTTTTCGGTTTTGGGTTTTCGGTTTTTTCTTGGTTTTACAATTTGGGACTTGTAAAAAATAACCCAAACTTTCTTTAAATTTTTGTACCAAAAAATTTGAACCAAACTAACCATTTGCACAAATATGGAATTTGAAGAAAAGCTAAATAAAATAGGTTTGGTTCAAAGAAGCCATTCAGCCATCAAACTACCAGATAGATAGTAGGTTTACACAGAACTAAACAAGCATAAACTTTGTGTGCTCTTTTTTATAAGCAAAGCTAAACAAATAGAACCTCATATACCCAGCAATGTGGGATGGAAGCAAGTTGGTCAAACAAATAAAATTTATAAGTGGATGAAATTCGAAGAGGTCCATACACCAGCCAATGTGGGATGATAGTTTAGGCTACGAATCAGAAGGAACTAAAAATAGATCAAAAAGTAGTATACAAAATATTACTTATACAATATACATTTAAGGTTTTATATTAATAAAAATAAGTATTCGGTTTTTTCGGTTTTCCTTTTTGGCAAACCCAAATCCAACCCAAACCCGTCGGTTTTTAAGAAAATTCATACCAAACCCGCCGGTTTTTATTTGGGTTCGGTTATTTCGGTTTGGATTGTTCGGTTTTTTTGGTTTGGGTCGGTTTTTTTGGAATCATGCACACCCCTATTAATATTACCGTGGTAAAGGGCATTTTTGCAAAATTCCTAGTTTAGAAATATAAGGGCCCTGACCTCCTCTTTTTTAGCTTAAAAATGTAAATTTAGAAGGTATCGTCGAACATTTTATACGTACTGAGTCAAGCCTTCTGATTTTTTTGGAACGCCTGAAAACCGATCGATAACAACTTTGGATTTGTAATGCTTGCATTTGGGTTGATTTCTACTTAAAAACAAATTGGGCATTTAAAGATTAGATTGTGAATTGTGTAAGTGGATTTGAGAACAGTTTTGATGGTTCTTTTATTATAACCAGATTTTTTAAGAAGGGGAATGAAATGTATCTCCTAACATCAGAGCGCATTTTACAAGGTTAGAATCGATTTTTGAACCAATTTTGTTTATAGATTAAAAGGGTATCAATTTGTATTCATGAGCATTGTATATTATTTAAATCTATGATGATTATAGTTCAAGAATTTTAAAATTAAGGTTCATAAGGGTTGAACTGGTGAAGATAATTAATTAAGGAAGAAATTTGGGGTTTATGGCGGTGGATTTGGTGAAGAAAAATCATATACTTAGAGTTTTTATTGTTTGAATTTACCCAATAGTCAACCCCAACATATAATCAGAAAAATAGTGATAGGAAACAAAAATTATAGCTCGTGTGACTTTTGCACTCCCCTTATACAAATTTTAATTTTTTCCACTGTCGAAATGGTTAAGTAACTAACGAGTAACGTATTCACTCACGAAATATAAACTTTTGAGTTTTTTTTATTAAAATCAACATACTAGTGAAGCATAAAAAACTTTATTGTCTTATATCATTCAATATTTATAAATGGTAAACACATCGATGTATTTCTGATACACCTATCTATAGGAGGATTTGACCTCTAAAGTTGAGGATGGTACGTATTTTGTTAAATATGTAAAACAATAAAAAAAAATTACAAAACTAGAGGGGGTGAATGTTTTTTCTTAATTAGAATTTTGCTAATGACGTTTTATAACTAGATCTTGCAAACTATAGACTATAATATGTATATGAACAAGTAAATAGATAAGGGAAGAAGGTAACAAAACCGATTTATAGATGTTCAAGTTGGTGTTAAATAACCAATCCTACGTCCTCGACTTGATCATCCAATCAAGATTTTTCTTCACTATGCGTTTCCTAAAATCCAATGAAGATGTCCGTCACAAATGTTTCACTTTCAAAGAAAGTAATCACCTTCTTCACTAGCCACTAACGTAACAGCTTTACACTTCTTTCACTATATCATGATAGTGAACCCAACCAATTAACCACACTAACTACTATATCAAGATAGTAGTTCCCAACCCAATACAACAAATCACTATGTCAAAATAGTGACTAACCCAAATATATCCAAGTCATGATATCAAGGTTGTGACTAAAAAGTGTATACATATGTAAGTACTCAAATCTCATGATAACAATTAGAACCAGTAGTGTGTTCTCTTCAGCATACAAATGAATGAATAAGAATGAAGTGGTAAGTTGCTTGCATGCTTGCTCTCTTTTGATCTCTTGAATTAATCTTTACAAGATGACTGACTGTATTATTGGAATTAAGAGAGAATATTTGATTTTTATATTATAAACTTTAGAGCAAATTGATTGTTTTGATTTTTGAAGGATGGACAAGTGATCCTACTTATAGGACAAAGTGCAAGAATCAAGAAAAGCTTTAAAGATGTGCTACGGTCGATCCCACAGTCGTTTGGATCGACAGTCGACGGTTTGTGTGGCTTTTCTTGATCTCTTCAATATGAACGTTATGTCTTGTCTACTTTTGCTGCTCACTAACACCTGTTTCACCGGGGTGTTGGTAGCGAACTGTGAGTTTTTGGTCCAAAATACTCATCTAATTTATGAAGAGACATAAGTTATTCAAGAAATATAAAAGGTAACATGAATAAATAAATAAATATAAATCAAACCGATATAGTAACTTTTATCTTGGCATAAAATGTGTGGTTTAAAATCACATTACTACATTTATGCTTTTTTTTTTTTACAAAATACACGTCAACATATAGTAATAGTCTTTTATAGATTAATTCAAGTTAACTTATATTATGACATTTTTTTAGTTGGAATATAATGCATATGCATGTGACTAACTTTGATTTATTAGGATTCTGAATTAACCCAAAGTCAAGTTTAGATTCGAAAACGATATAAGAATATTTTTTTTTAATAAATAAAACAACAAGGTAAAAAACAAAACAAAAATTGATTAGCTAGTGCTTGGACATGGTTGGCTTAAAACTCCACTAGCGAGTAATAATAGCTGTAAAAAAACTAAAATAAATATCAAAATTATTGGTGGACAACGAGTGTTGGAATTTCTCTACAATTTGCATTTATAATTATTAATTAACAATAATAATAATAATAACAAAATCAATTGAATCCACATGGTAATTTACAAAAGTGACCCTCCATCTGTAATCAATCAGCAATTTCCCCCTTCATCTTTCTAATATCCAATTGTGACTCCGATTCAAATCTGGGACGACTCGGTGTTGCCATCTCCTTTAACTCGGTAAGTCAACTCGGTGACTCAGTAACACTCCCACCACCCCAACGATTCACATTAGGGGTAATTCCGTAAAAACAAAAGTAACAAAGGAAAAAGAATTCAAAAGGTCTCTCATCTTTCTCGTCATCCGCACCTACGATCTTTACCTTTGTGTAATATAATGCTAGCTGAAATTACCAAGATGCCCCTAACCGGAGTTACTCGGTTCTTTTGCATGTTGTCCGAGTCAACTCGGGTCAAAATCAAAGTCAACTCAATCATCTTATTATTCACCGTTGCAACTAGAGGTTGTTTTGTTTCTCTCCCGACCACCACTATAAAAAAACTAACCTTTATATTTGAAAATTTGACAAATTCTAGTGACTCGGTGGCTCGAACCGGACCGGCCGGTTTGTTGCAATTCTGATTACCGGAGGAGAGGTCGAGTTTCCGGCCAGAAATCATAAACCGGTTTGCTACAGTGTCGTTGAAACTCTTCAAGATTCATAAACCGGTTTGTTGCAGAATCCGATCGTGACAAGAACCGGATTATTTCTTCAAACAAATACTCATCGCACGGGATCGCTAACGGACCGGAGTGAGAAAACCCGAATTCTTCTTCCGCTTGAATTAGTAGCTTCTTGAAAACCGGGTGGTTGAGATAGGTTGCACGGACGACGAATCTCCGGCAATTGGAACCGACGGAGACGGCGACGTGGCCGGCGGGGACGTCGGAAGGTATGCATTTACGGGAAGCCATTGCCGCTTTCTTCCTCCATCGCCGGAGCATTTGCCGGAGTTGAACAATGTGGCGGATTTTGCTACAACCTGTCATGTTTTTAGTTGATGTTTTTCGGTTTGTACGGTTGTTTGTTTGTGGGTTTTGTGAAAGAGAGAGCGGGGTGTAAAGGTGGAAATGAATGGTTGGTTTTATAAGAATTGGCGTACCAAATTGCCCCTTGTTGTGAAACTAATTACAAGTTTGTTTGACGGCTTTGAAGCTTTATTGTTTTATATTTCTTCTTAATATTTTTTAGGATGATTCTGCAAACTATTTACAGTTATTATTTATCAGTGTCTTCGTGATAACAATAATTCCTACTGTACAAAATCAAAATATTGAATGATACTAACTTATGTGTCATAGCATAGAGTATAAGGGCCCGTTTGATTGAGCTGACCGTAGGGGTGTTCAAAATAATCGAAACTCGGAAAAATCCGATATTCGAATCGTATCCGAAAACCGAAAAAACCGATTCGAAATGAGATTCGGATTATTCGGATAATACGATTTCAGATTCGGATCGGATTCGGATTGCTACCATAGAAATGACTTTTTTCGGATCGGATATTCGAATTCAATCCGAATAAAGCCGGTTTATTCGGGTTGTTCGGATACAAATTTTTAGGTTTTTCGGTTTATTCGGTTTATTCGGATCG
>WOUH02000007.1:261971-273025 GCA_009936405.2 Stevia rebaudiana
CACCCACCCACTATATAATTGATGACATTATTTTAAATATCTTTTTTTTAACGGCCAACTAGTAGTTCTAAGTTCAGTCACCAGGGTAAACTTATTGGCTAAAGGCCACCCACGCTCGCGAACGTAGGTGGCGCTAGTGACCCGACCTGCCCACTATTCCAGAAGAAACCTACCACCCGAAGCCCCACTACGATTATATCTCAGACTTAACTAAAAATGTTCCAAGAGAGACTTTAACCTATAACCTCTACATTGGAAGACCATAGGGTAGCTCCTTTTTAAACCATTTGGTTTGTAACTCATTGGTTTATTTTAAATTATCTAGATTTAATTATTAAAAGGTAAAAAAAATGAAAAAGAAAAATAGAGCGGCCGGAAAGAACAGAAGGATTTTTGTCATTACATTATTTTTTCTAATAGAGTGAAGCATTCACATGGGAAGACAATGAATAAAAGGATATAATACACCACCTCCTCATGCTATACCAAGTACTAGTTTATATAATACATCACCCCCTGTTACGGTTAGCCTGTTAGTAAAGTGTTTCCTTAAGAGCATTCACATCTCGTTCTCTGTATATATTTTTATAATTTATCAAAAATTATTATTTTTTCTCTTTTCTATTCAATTAAATAATATTTTTTATACCTTTATAATTACCATTTCTCTCTCCAATTCAATTAAATAATATTTTTTTATAACTTTATCGTTACATTTCTCTCTCCAATTCAATTAAATAATACTTTTTATATATTTATCACTACTTTTTCTCTCTCCTATTCAATCAAATGAACAATGTTTTTCTCTATATTTAATAAATTCTGAGCTTCGTGTCACTCCTACCAAGAAACATGTCAGGTAAGGGCATCCCGATTGGATTAAATAGAACCTCTCCCGGTAGACATCTCTCGATTTCGAAATGTATCGTAGCTCCGGGTAGTAAAAAAAAAAACTTTAAATTTTCTATCTCTCTTTCACTCACAACCACTCTTAACCAAAAATCTTTTAAAAAATCTATAAAAAATCTTTTAAAACAGAAAACAAAGGAGTAATTTGAAGTATCAAATTTTTTCAATGGTTAAATAAAATTTAAAATTTATGAAATAGTGTATATTAGAATTTTTTTCTCGAATTCTTTGACTTTTTTTTATTTTTTTATTTTCAATTGAATATCAAATTGAAAAAGAAAGAATGAATCATACCTTTATAAAATCAGTCTCAAGAAGACTCGATGATGAATAATTGTGTATCATAATGGCCATCCTTTGTTCGGTTTTTCCCCAAAGGCGTCAACTCTTCATGTTCGCATATTTTTTTTACCGTTTCAAACGCTAAATGGTAACCAATTTGTAAAGGATCCGGCCATTAGGGTCGAAAATTTCATATAAGCCCAATAGTTTATATGTAGTGGACAATATAGTGGGAGCCCAAGTTAATTGTGGCCCAAAAGTTAGGGCTTTTTTGTCCAAAGTGGTCAGCCCTGAATGTTGTCCAACATTCAAGCTAGTACGTGGTGTTGTGCAACTAGTCGGCGTCTTGCACTTTGCTAATGATTAATTTTTAAAGATTAAACTGCGATGGATTCCTATCCTTTACTCAAAAATACAGGTTGCTTTCTCACCGTCGGAAACTTAAGTTCTTTTTGTTAACGTTCTTTGTCAATTTCGTTCCTCTGACTAACGAAAGTGGCATTTTCGTTTTAAAAACTAGTAAAGACTTATTATGCAACCACATTTTCGTTCTAATAGTGAAGACGTAACCAATAGTTTTGAGCAAGGTTGAAAAAAGCGCCATGCGCTACCTAGGCGGTGAGGTACCGCCTATAGATTAATCGGGATTAGTCGTGATTAATCGGAACTAGGCGGATTGGAATTTTATATGTAATTTATTAAAATTACATATAAATATTAATATATATATACAAAATTCATATAAAATATATAAAAATAGTTATTTTTCTAAATAATTAGAAGATTTTGACCAATTTTAATAAATTTTAGCCAATTTTGATTGATTTTACATTTTTACCCAAAATTTGACCAACTTTAACCAAATTTTAACTTTTTTGAATCAATTTTGACTGATTTTATGGGATTTTAACCAATTTCTGGCCGCCTAGGTCTGCCTAAACCCGCCTAGTGCCTAGACAGCCGCCTAGACCAAAATCAAGATGCCTGAAGGCCGCCTAGCGCCTAGGCGCCCAAATCGCCAACTAGGCGGCCGCCTAAGCCGATTTTTACAACACGGTTCTGAGTAAATGATAGAAATACAAATTATATATTTTATTTCGAGTTTATTTGACTCAAGCTAGTACACTTGTCGTAAATGTAACAATGTCGCACTTATAATTATCTTAGGTTTTTAATCAAAACTTCATTCGAAGAAAATACAATTTTTCTTATAATAATTACTATAATACCATCAAGGTTAATTTTCAAACATTCTTTTCACAAAGAAAAGTAGGTCGCCCCATTAAAGCGAGTATGTAAACAAAAGATAAAAACAGTCATGGTAACTAATTAAATACTACAACTTCAGTTTACCTACTACTTCATATATCATCAACATGTGGTCCACACATGAACATGTCAAACTTCTTCACCCGGTCCCACCACCCATACCCCATTTTCCCGCCATCACTGCCACGTGGATTTTGTTGCTTCTTCTTCTCTTTCACCTTCATCACTTGAGCTAGACTTGTACATGTGCTACTATTACTTGTACTACTCATTGACCACCCGGTTTCATCTTCACCACTCCAACTCAAACTATCACAACTTCCACCACCATTGTTTTTCACCATCAACCTTTTTATATTTATATTTATATTATTCTTTTTTCCCACATTACCCTTCACTTCAACTTCTTGTTTCATCAACCTTTCATAATACTCTTTGTTTCGTTTCTCCAACTCGTATATCTGCCCTTGAAGATCGTCGATCTTACGACTCAAAACAAACACGCGTTGGTCTTCGCTTCGTTCCAATAACACGCATCGTGCTAGCTCACCCGCTTTACGTTTCATGAACAATGACTCAGATGCTAGCCTCGAGTTTTCATTTGTTAGAACCACACGTTCTGATTCTAACACGTCTAGTAAACTCTTTTGTAACTCGATCTTTTTCTTCGACTCTTCTTGAACAATGTCTAAAGTTTGTAGCTCATCGACCATGATCTCGTACTCCACGAATTTCATTACGAGCTCGGACATTACTAGATCGAATGTGTCAGGGTTTTGAGATTGTGAACAAAGTGAGGTTTCAGAGTTGTTTGAATGACTAGTATTGTCATCGCGTATTTGTTCTTGTTCGTGTTCTTGAGATTGTAGTTTGGAGAGTGCTCGAGTGTAACGATCGGCTAAATAAAGGTAACGATTGTAAAGATTTTGGATTAAAGCTAAGAGTTCGGGGCGTTTTCGGTAATAAAAATCTGCACGTTCTCCAAATGTGTCGGGTTTGTCTTCTACGTTCATTGCTTGTATTTTATCCTCCATGTCTGTTTTGCAAAAATATAATAATTATTAATTTTCATAATTATAGCTTAGACAAATCACATATCATAACGTCCCGTTTACAAGTTGATGTTACAATTTTGGAACGGCTTTATAAAGCACATACACATCAAGGGAGTAATATGTTACGTAGAGTTGTTAATTACATTGACGATTCTATATGTTATGTTAATTTTATATTTTAATAGGATTAAGTCTCTTAATATGAGTAAACTTGTTTTACATTAGTAAACTTCTTTAAAAAAACTTGTATGAAATGATACTCGTTTTTTGTTTTTTATCACGATTATCTTTCCATCTTGCGGCTTGTAAGCAATATCGACTACTCGACCTGTGTGACAATCCACGACAGCACCAGATACGCAGGAACCTATGAAATGCGACTTGTACCGTCTAGTAGTAAACTTGCTTTTAGTTTGGTGCAAAGAAAACTATGATAGGGAATACGTTACCGGTTTAAAGCAAAAAACAAAAAACAAAAAACAAAAAAAAAAGAGAAACCATACGAGGCAATATACGAAAGCACATTTCAAAATTTGAAAAAAAAGGTTGAAAAATCACAAGACAAGAATATTAATGAGGAGATGGATCATTGATAGCTCGGTTTGGATTCATATATAGGTTTCGTACCCCTTTTGGAATTGAAAAGAAAATAAAAGCATGAAAGTGACAACACGAAATAAAAAACGATCTTGTGTACAGTCAAGCAAGTAAACGACTCCCTCTATATCTATTCAAAATCCAAATCCATAACCAAAAGATTCTCCCAGCAGCTAAAAGAATAATTGTTTTTTTAAAGAAATAAATATTTGTTAAAGTTAATTACAAATATATTAAATTTAAATGACATATTTAAAGTCTACCTTCAAAGGTAACAAGTTTAGAACATTAACATTACCTTCATTAATCTCCATATTTATAATTTGAGATATTTTTAAAAAATTCACATCTAATTCTTTTAATTTTCTCTATTACATATGGAAACACTTACTTTATTATTATTTTTTTTTGTCTCTACTACACATTCACAAAATTTATAAAGATTTGAAAAGATAAATTTCTATCTATCGAGATTTAGTTAAATTTATTCCAAAATAGTTCTTTGTTTTAGAGATGCTCATGAAGATTCTAAAAATGACCATACTATATTTTCTTCCTCAAAATTTATAGAAAAAAAGTTATATAGAAATGATGATGTGAATGCGTTTTCATTTATCAACTTAAAACATGTACGTGGTCTAACATATTCCGTTTGATAGTTAGATATATGTAAAATTACCAAAATAGGATTTACCATTTCTTATATGATAAATGTAACATGTTTATTAGTTTTCTAAGAACCCAAGGTGTGATTTTACAAACCTTAGGTAGTAAGGTAATTATAATATATAAAATTTAAAGTATTATATAGTTGAAGTCAAAAACTAACCATAATAAAAAAAACAAAAGAAAAAACATTAAAAGGAAAATAAATAGGATTGCAGTCGACAGTGTTAGCCCTCGAGGCTAGGTAATCTAGAAACTCATACTGTTAGACAAGACGTGAGACTTAAAGATAAGATGTTACGGTATTGAATACCAATCGGAAGATCGCAGCCGTTGATCATCATGTGATTTAACATTTGGGGCTTTACATAAATGCACCCATCTATTTTGTTTTTTAAAGCATTTATAAAAAAACATTAATTATTTCCTACCTTGCCCACACATCCAACATTGAACATTAGTTATGTTTAAGACAATCTTAAAAATAATAATTATATAAAAGGATTGACTAAAACACCCCTTTACAATTTAGATAACTTGGTTTATAAACATCAGTTAATTAACATAAAATGTTATTTTCTTAATTATTATTTTTGTTTATGTTTTTAAACGGTAGATACATAACACTTCATGGTTGTAATGTTTGGATTATATATTATTCAAGATGTAAAAAATTGTCATTGAATAAAGGTTATTCAACTTGATCATTACTGTTAAAAATATTTAAGTTAATCATTAGTCACTAATTAAGAATCTCTCCTACTTTTAAAGATTTAACTTTACAAATCCATTCCCGATAAAATTACAACAGTTTAAAAAAATGATGTTGAGAATAATAAAAAGATTTAAAAAGTTCGTACCAGAAATCGAGAGTAGGAGCCATGAAGGCTTACTGATGAACCTGCTTTTGCTCCGTCGTGATGATTCCGCCGACGACGGAGATGATTTTCCGTCAACGGCAACGTAACAGTCTGAGCTGGTTACGGTCAACATCACACCAGCAGGCCCTATATCCTGAAAATTGTCGGAAACAATGCTTCCAAAATATTAAAAGCAATATACCATCATCATAAAAACTTATCATTGTACGATCGAAACAGATGTATAATAAATTAATAATCGATTCAAGCTATAATTCATCAAATAATTGTTAACTTGTGTTCGTAAATGCCAGCAAAGATATGATGAACAAGAGGTATAACGTTAAATGAACACCGAGATATAAATCGGCAAATGGTTATGGGATTTGAGAATAAGTATGGCAGATAGGGAATAAGAAATACTAGAATATGAACAACGACAAATAAACGGTATTATCTGAATAATGAGACGCAGATCTCGAGGTTTAAACCGGTTTAATTAACTTTACACCGTTTCCATTTCGTTCAAACTTCAAAGAGATAAATCACAAACTCAAACACTTATCATCGCATCATTATTTAACCATATGATAAAAAAATCAGAAACACGTTATTGCGATTCAGCGTAACTGCGTAACGAAGCTATTAAATTAGGTCAAAATCGATCAAAACACAATTGTTCTTAAACACTCATCAGTCATCATTGCATCATTGTTTAAGCGTTTATATAAAAAAATCATAAATTTCTCGTTAATCAGTGTACCGTAGACCCGTAGTAGCTATTCAGTAACGACGGTTTCTAAAAGTTAGGTCAAATCGATTCTAACACAATTGTTCTCAAATAATCAAAGCAGCATACACATTATCGAGCATCAACGTCAGAAATCGAGAAACTAATTCCGACGAGTTTTTCCGGTGTAGCGTAAACATGCTTATAGTGAACCGGAAAAGGAAGAATAAGCACGAAATTGAACGGAAAAAGGAAGAATGTCGGAAATACCTCACTTGAGAGTAACTGTAGCTTGCCGGCGACGTGAACGGAGAGAATGAAAGCGACCGGTGAAGATTACAAAGGTGTGATTCGTCGGTGGTGAAGATAACTTGCTGGTGTGTACATTGCTGTGTGTTTGATAAAATATTATGAGAAGTCGTAGGGAGATAAAGAGGGGGGTTTTGTTTTGTAGACTTGTGCGAGTGCTGCCAAAATCACGCAAAGAGTAGTTTGATTTTTCAAAAGTGGGGTTCTGCCACGTTTTATGCTTCTTCTTATTTTTTTTAGTTTTGAATTTTGAATAAAAGGTAAAGGTTTTTTAAAAACTGGAAATTGTTAACTTTATAACGTTTACTTATCTCCTTGAACTTGACATGTGGAATTAGTTTTTATCTATAAAGTTTAAATGATGTATCAATATAATAAAAGTTGTTTCTTCACCTTTTAACATGTTTTTAACGTTAAGACCGCTTATTGGTTAATGATTCAAACTGTTTGTTTCGTGAGCAGATGTCTGAATTATTCCGACATACCATTGAATAGTTAAACATTATACTTAGTCTGAATGGTTAAGACGACATCTTATCTGAATAGGTTAGTCATTTTCTTTTGAACGGTTAATCATTATATTGGTTCTTGATAGTTTGGACATTTTACTGATTCAACATTTAATTATTCAGACCTCTTACTAGTTCAGTACTTACTCATTTAGAAGTTGTCAAACAGCCCTAAGATATTATCAATAAAAAAGAAGCTTAATTAATATGACTAAAGTTATATAGAGTTCTTGCACATGTTATATCCATAAACGGTTTTAGGGATTAATATTAGTAGATCTAAAATTTATTCTGGGTACTCATGTTTCATCTTTATATTTGATTCTGTACAATCTTCATGCATAAATTAATTGTTGGATTGTGATTTTGAACTAATTATTCAAGAAACTACACTTTTATCATCTATTTTAGGGTGTTGTTAACTCACACTCACACCCCTAAACTTACATCCATAATCGTCTTGTATAGATTTATATGGGACGTATAGTACCGACACTAAGTACGAGAGAAATCCATGGGTTGTTAGAAGACAACTAGACTAGTGTAGTCCTATGTAAGACACTTAATACACTTATACCAGACATGTATGTTGATGGAAATGTTAACATTTTAATTTAGGGTGAGCTCTATTTTATCATTTTTACTTTAACATTATCACAAACATCAATCTTTATACAGGAGGACGAGTAGACCAACATTCAAGAGCCGATAAGTTCATATGTGATACTTCAGGCCTCAAGCCATGACTATCTCATGTCAACATTGTTTAGGAAAATAGCTCCCCACACCATGGCAACACTCACATGTGTGGTGCCACACCTTGATGTTCTCCTTCGACGCTGTAACATCCGTCAAAATGCGATAATGGACTCTTGGCCCAATGGGCTAGACAAGCTAGGCCCAATAAGGTTTTAGGCCCATTTGAGGCACAACCCATAAAACACAAGCCTATATATGTTGACAGACTTGTTGGATAAGTCTTTATGTAAGTCATTGGTGCTTACAAATGATAAACGAATGATTAATGGATTACGCGTATAATATTCGGTCTTTAAAAAAATGTAGAGATTTAAGTTCCTATGACAATTTATAATAATGTTGTCATCATTACTAAAAGATTAGAAAGCACCACGAGGAAATTAAATGCAAAGTGTGTGAGAAATGACGAGACCGTGTTTAACGCATCATTGTCAAATTTAACCGATTAAATGTCAAGATTAATGAATCGAAGAAAAAGGTAGTATCTTATACTTGATTATTAATAAGTAATACTAATAGAAAGAAAATAATAATAAACAGTGCGAGAAAATGCTTATGGTAGTTAAACACGTGTCGTTAGCGTGTTCAAAATTATCTATTCACCAAAACAATATTAATAGATGAAATAACTATTTAGAGCATAATATTTTAAATGTTCCCCAAATATTTCAAGATAAAATCAGTGACATCAATCATCATGACTCAGAATGGTTTGTAACGTGGTTTATACGCAATGGTGCCCACATGAAAATCTAGATCTTAAATCAATCTTGTCCCATTTACTTCCTCCTCATTTGAACATACTGCACAACCACATACGTATAGAGAGAGAAATCATGATTTAGAGAGAGAAAGCAACACTTCATGATATAGAGAGAGAGGCCGAGAAAATGAGGAATTAGGAGGTAGAAAGGGGAGCCGGTTCACCTCCAACGGCAGTTGACGAGTTCTCTGGCGAGACCGCCATGACCGACGGCTGACCTCCCATGGTTCCCTCTTTCCCTTATCTTTGTTCGCCTTAAATGTAAGACCAGAGGCGGCAACGGTGCAAGCTGAACACGACAGTGGCTGGGCGTTGTTCTCCCTGCCCGGTGACAGCGTGGTGGTGTTCCGGCGCGGAGATGGCAGCCACATTTGCGGACCGTTTCCTTGCCTCTAAACCAGCTCTCTTTTCGACCAAGCTTCCCTAATTTCATGGTGAGTAGCTATTTTATTGATTTTCCACTAAGTTGGCTTAAATCAGTGTTGATTTCTAAATTCATACTCACCCATTACCAGATCTGTGTACACTACTGTCCCCTTATGGATTTTTGTGTTAGAATGCTTGATCCTCATATTTCCTTGGGTTATTCACGAACATTGGGTCTCTAGTTGATAGATCAGAGGGTTTGAGTTATTGTAGCTATAAGTTGTGTTATTTGGACGGTGCTCGTTGATGGTTTCAACCGGAACGCGCCAGATTTGTTGAATCAGGTGGTGCTCGGTCATTCACGGCACTCCCGGGCCACGATCAACGAGGTCAAACCTGGTCGTCATGGTCAACAGCACTTAACTGACAGAAATCGGGTGCTCGGATAAATTCGCGGTGGAAAAACGAGCCCAAAAACGTAATCGGATCTCAAATGCGGTTCATGGTTACTTAACCAGATTCGCGTACGCAAACCGACTCGAAAGGTATAACCGTAATTCGAAAATCTTTAACATAATTATTCTATCTCGCGCGTATTTATTATTTGTGCACTCATTATTAAAATATATTCACGATCAAAATTAAAGCATGACAATGTTAAATAGTAAAAGCCTCAGACTAAGTATTCGGTAAACTTTATTTAAACTTGACATAACAATTTAACAATATTTTTTATAATGATAATTATTAACAACATACTTGAGTAGTTAGGCCTGGGTGGTGCGTGACGTAAAAATTGAGAATTGTAATATGTTGATTATAAACCTGATCACTAAAACTATACAATTGTATATTTTGGTTTATACCGGACGAGTTCAAATAATGAACTACTTATAAAGTTAAAATTTTAAATATTATATAATATCATTTGTAAGTAAATAAAGATCAAATTTTTGTATAAACATTACGGATATAAGATTCAACATATAAAACGCATAAATTACATTTATAACAAAAATATAAACTATGTATTTTGAATCAGATGCGGTTTTAATCCACAATAGTTATATTTAATGTATATGTTTTGCTTAAGAATAAGTTTGAAGTAGACATTTTGAACAAGCTTTCGAGATAATTATACATACATGAATAATTGATTTATAGAATTAATCTATATAACTTCATATACACAATGCCATATTCTAGATCGAAACATAACGTTTATTATAAAATGATCTTTTGAAATATATGACACAATTTATTAAATTGGGTAATTATAAACTCATTGTATTTGACAAGAGTTTTATGTTTATAAATTAGTTTAACAAGTATTAAACATATATTTTATAAATTCAGGACTTATAATCCGATTTAAACTATTATAATATATGACTTGGGATTTACAAAATTATATTTTACGATACAGAATAAAAATATAACGTTATTAATAAATGACCCTTTGAGACATACCTTATATTCTATTGGCATAGATATATTTAAACTAATATTTGACAATATCATTTATTGAATAGTAGATATTTTATTATATTTATATGGATATATATCTATTAAACGAAGTCGATACAAATACCTAATTAAATATATACAAACATATATATATATATATATACACACATACACATACATGAACATTAAACCCGAAAGTATCATACGTAAACATAAGGGATTGATTAAGTAAATTTAATACATGTGAGGACATGTCTGATTACGTGACGATGGTTCTACCACTAGCAACGTTAGACGAAACTATCGGTATTATTAAAGAGTATACGCTTGATCTATGAACAGGATCTCAACCTTTGTGCTCTCTGGAACACGACAAAACTATTCTGGTCTTGGTTAACCTTACCACATGAACCTAACTGATGTTACTACACACAAGGTGAGTTCGTCTACCCCTATCTACCATAAAATGTTTTACTGTTTTCCAACACAGGGGTAGCTAGACACTTTGGGTAC
>WOUH02000007.1:273125-292563 GCA_009936405.2 Stevia rebaudiana
TCTTTTTCTTTTATTCTGTTATTAGGTAATTAAAAATAAAACAAAATTGGAAAATCTTTTTACCTATCCCGACAACATGTTGTCGGGAAAAGTTTTTTCAACGCGTGTAGGTTTGACCCACCAATCACCTGATGCTACTTGTATTCACCATTTAAAGAATATGAGTTTACCCTAAACCGACGACCTGTTGTCGGGAAAAGTGTGGTATTACCGACAACTCCTATTGTCGGGAAATGTGTTATCGGGAAAACACAGATTTCTTGTAGTGAATAGTGAACGCAACAATGCTCTGCAGCTTTGTTTTGTTTGAGTATAGTAGTCGCTATCAGTTTTTTTGTAGTGTTGTGATTTGTTTTCTTTTGTGCCCTCGATTGATCCATTTGGTCTGAATCTTGCAGATATATACTGACGTTATATCTATCTCTTTTGCCTCTTTCAATACATATCCACCTTTTAAACTGATAAAAAAACGAAAAACTAAAAAAACTCATTTTAAGATTTACGAGTGCTGAATCTATGAATCCTTACATATAGTAGATTACTAAAAAAACTCATTTTGGACACGGTTAATTTGGTTTTAATCCTTACATAGAGTAGATTATAAATACTTTTAAAATAAATTAAATTGTAGCAAATATAATTTATTATTTTAATCCAAAAATTAATAATAAATCACATATTATTAAAATTTCAACAGGGTATTCCTGCATTCCCAACGTACGGAATGGTAATTGGATGATTGATAGATAAACTGTACGTACACTACAGTACACCATAGTGTTTGTATTATACATGGGAAATAATGCAAGCTTCTTTGGGATCTCTAGGTGATTCGTAAATGACAAGACATGCTACAACAATTACTTTGGAACATCTTCCCATGAGCATATATAGTTACAAACATAAAATTTCCAGCCCAATTAGTTTGGAGAAGATGTACTCGAGACTTTCATTTATTTAAGTGTCCAGAGCGTAAAACTCAGGGTCGAGTTAGGGTAGATTTTTTCCTCAAGGTACCCATCCTAAAATGGTTACCTAATCAATGGGTTAAAAGAACAAAAGATTTCGTCTTAAACATTTCAAACCTGCTCAATCGATATGGTTCAAAATAATATTTTCATATAAGGTAAGAAATCAACAAACACAACAAATCTTAAAATAGCATTATCTGTTGGACTCAAATTTATTCCACTGAATGATAATGATTTTATTAAGTTTGTTACAAACACCAATTACAACCACTTCGATCAACATGAGTGCCCGAACTCCTTACATCGCTCGATAGAGCAATACATTTATAAAATATAACACATTTTTTTAATAGCGCGCGAATAGCGTGGCCACCCGGTCTCACCATGTCAAACTAACCAACCTTACACCCAACAAATCGTTGAAAGCATGGCTACCCCGCCCTACCAATCCAGGAGGAAACCTACTTTGTGTGAAAACCTTTGGCTCACCCAAGAGTTTTTTTTTCTCTGCATGAGACTACAACTTGTGACCTCACATTAGGGAAGTAGTCAAGGTACTATTGAGAGTTGGGACAACCCCCTGGCTCACCCAAAAATTTTTTTTGCTCCAAGTGAGACTCGAATCAGTGACCTCTCATTTCAGAAGTACCTAGAGTATTATTGGGACAAATGCCAGGAGTACTCAGGATATCATTATGATAAATGCCCCTTGGTGTAAAATACAACACCTATAAGGAGAATTAGTCAAAGCGTACACAATAAGGAGGTGTAGGTAACCCAATGCGTACACAATTCATGTTGTTGGTTACATCTAAAATGCATTAATCCTAGAAAATAGAAGTAACTAGTATTAGAAGCCCGCGCTACGCGGTGGACTAGTTTTATTTTTTCGTACCTATAGAAACTTATGTGGCACGCACGTTGTAGCGCTGGCTGGCGCTTCGGTTTTGCAAATAGAATAATGTAGATAGAAAACACTATCATTTGATGTATGTTACTGTTTACATGATTATGCTTACATTTGCATACCTCGTCTCGTGTGTGGATGAAAGAAACAAAATCTTAATAAACACGAAATGGCCCTCTGAATTATTCTTGGTTGTGAGACACATTCACAATTAATATAACCAAAATCAAAATATAATAAAAATAAAAAAAATAAAAAATTAGATTAGAAGATGGTCAAACTTCTTGTTCTCGAACATGTTAAAGTCCGTAAACACGAAGGAAAATTCATGCACATGATGCTTTAGGTTAAAAAAAAAGCACTATATTTACTCGTATCAACTCATAAAAAAAGAAATAAAGTCAAATTTAGTAATTTATTTTAACAAAATAAAAAATATAATACCAAGTGTATAAAAAGATCGAAACGTGAACCTCATAACTAAAGTGCATGAGTCTTACCAGCCTAAAGGGTTATTTTGTTATTACCTATTTTATTGTACTAAGTAAATTAAAAAGAAAAAAGAAAAAAAAGTGGCTGAAGTTATTTGGAGTTGAACTTGGGTGGATCAAATAATAAATGAAGAGCCCTAATTAAGGGTGGGTAAGAAACCACTGAACCAACCTAAACATTTTACTTTTTGTAGTTAAAAATATAGGGGCCGGTTAACGTATAAAGAGGAAAAAGCGTGAGAAGGTAGAAGGCATCAGGATGCGTCACGTGTTATTTTCAGAAGGGTAGGAGCGTAAAAAAGAACACGAACCCAATTTTTATATATGTTCACGGAACTAAGTGGGTAAAAATTATGGATCAGGGCCAAAAAAATACGGATCGAAGGCAAAAAAATACGGCCCACAGGTAAAAAAAATACGGACTCATGCTTAAAAATTAGGTCTCAAATCATGTTTCTAGAGGCATTTTTTGTCTCTTTTCGGCCAATTACTAGGTCTCTCCTCCAACTTTTAAAATTACCCCTAAACTTTATAGCATCACTCTTACCCCTTCAATTTTCTATTTTTTATTTTTTATTCTTAGCATGTATGACCGTATAAATGTTGTATAAACGTAACTCTCTCTAACCGATCTGTCACTCGAAATTGCACCGCTTGTAACCTTGCCCGTTTAGCACGAATAGCATAGCTATATGTAAATTTATAAAATTATACAAAATTAAATGTCTCATGCAAAATGTTTGCCCAAGATATGGATCCATCCACTTGCAAGAAATTCAAAATGTTTGCCCAAGATATGGATCCATCCACTTGCTCATCTGTTAGGAATAGAATTTAGTGAGTCCCGGTCATGAGGTTAAGGTTTCTACTCTGATTACAAATAAAAAGAGGCTGATTACTAGACTATGCGGTATACGAGGTGAGTGGGGGCTTGAGTGAGCATGACACGTAGAAGAGAGAGTGGGTAAAATGAGTGAGTGAAAGGGTGGAAATGCATGGGATGAGTGGGGGCTTGAGTGGATACAAAGTAGGGTGTTGATGTGGTGTTTTGTGATTGGTAGGAGAGTAATGTGAGATATTGTGATTGATGGGAAAAAAAAAAAGGAAAAAAATAAAACAAAACTCGCGCCTTGACCATCGCCACACCACCACCGGCCACGCCCCAATAACGCCACCCCGGGGTGGCGTTGGAGGCGTTATTTGGGCCACCAACGCCCCGGTCACCTTGTATACCACATAGTATTATAGGACTTGGTGGATATATGCCGTAGTATTGAAAATAGAACTAAAATAAAAACAAAGTACCATGAAACCATGAAAACTGCACTCACATATTTAACATTTTTTTTATAATTGTTTTAGCTTTTACGTTCAGCTTAATTTATTACTTTGGGTAAAAAAAAAAAAAAAACATCGTCTATTTTTTTAATTCCCTTTTTTTAGAAATGGACATATTTACATACAAAAAAAGATATATAATACATGTAAAATAGCATGTTATACATGTAAAATAATATGTTACATATGTAAAAACGCATATTACATATGTAACACATCTGCTGAAAAAATAAAACCATGATTTCTTTCAATTTTTTTAATAAATCTTGTTGTATATATATAATCAAGATCCATATAATAAACTGACATGGTCGTTCAAACAGAGAATTAAAAGAATTAAACAAGAATTAGACAAGACAATGTTCTAAACAATTCAAAACCAACCGAATAAGCTATCCAAACGAATCCAAGCTTCTAGCTTGATTATCCAAGCTGCTTCCTCTCCCGTAATCGTCCAAAAGTGCACAAGAAGTCAAACCCTAAAAACCTCTTATTAGCCTTCAATTTATACAATCAAAATTTGGTTTTTAGTCGATTAGGGAGCTCTCGCGATACGCTCGGCGGTTGATCTATCTCCCTCGCGTGGCGTGCCAGACAAAATAGTCGGGGGTCCGGTTTTGCTTTTCGCAGGCGCGGGTGCAGGCGATACGCGCGAGGTGCTTTTTCTCTCTTGCGCGTGTCGCGGGCGGAGGAAATTACAGCTTTTTTCATTATTTTCTTGTACGTTCGTCTCGTTTCAACTCAAATATGTATTAAAAACAATACAAAACTAAACAAATATGTATACAAAATACTCAAAATACAAAATAGAATGTAGTGTGTTTCACAACACATCATAAAGTAATCAACACATGAATATGTTTCCCATAACAACAAAAGAATAAACTATAAGGTATTTTGAGGTTGCTACCCACCAAAACATAGTTACTAAAAGGAATCTAAAGAATGATTCAATTGTCGATGATTACAACTGACGGATACTCTTGTGTTGATGAACTGACTAAGTTCCGAAGAGTTATTTATCTATTGATACATATGAAGACTTTTGAAGGAAAAGTGTTCCATCGATACACTTTGTCCTTCCGATAGACAATCAACATCTTCCGATATAAAACTGCTACACTTAGCCACTGATAAAGAATGTCTTTTGGGTATGTCTAAACAGTTGACTTTTAACATAAATAGGTCGGTTTCAAAGTAAGAACAAGAAGCATTTTCCATTAATGCAGTGTTGCTACCCTTAACTATTGTTGTAGTTATGTTAATTACCTAAAACTTAATACATTATGCATAAGCATAATCTAGTATATAATGAAGCATGACATGACATACTGCATTAACTACATGTAAGGTAAGTTGCAAATAAAAATTTGACACGTGAACATTCCACGTTAATGCTTAACCAACAATTCTTCTATCCAAATCTTCTGTTGAGGAAGCATTAATGTTGTATTAGGAGGAGTAGTTGAACTGTCACTCGAAAGTACATTACAACTTGTTGTGTCAATAAGTCAAATGTTTAGACATACTTAAAAAGCATTCTTCAACCGCAACATAGTGTATCTGTAGTTGGAAGAAATTCATAAGGAATTTACTTGTCTATGTACTGTTCCATTTGATCTTGTAGGTCCCGACTTCACTTAAACGGTTAGGTGACGATGTCCTCCGCAAGCAAACATATTAATGACGAGGAACGCACCGAGCTATATGTTGCATTATTTTGTTAGGAATGTTGTTAGGTTTGCTTGAAGGTGTTGAAATCTCACTTATCAGATTCCATTGTGGAAGAAAGAATTTTCTGAAGAATTTGTCCCCTTTCGTGAATTGATGTATACTTGAGTTTGCTTTCATTCAACGGGAGTCATTGGTTCAAATACAATAGTAGGTAGAACTTATTAGTTACAAGGACAAAGTTCATCAGCAGTAAACTTTGTTCTTCGAAAGGTTCTTTATATCTTTGGTAGATGAATTTGTACTTCGGCGGGAGAAAAAGCTTCTAATAGACTATGTCTTCAGTAGATCACAAGCCTTAGTCTTTGGAAGCACTTACCACTCTTGGACTTAGATAAATCAAGTCTAAGTATGTTTCAACAAGCACCAGCCTTAATACAACTTACACTGTTTTACGTAATCCATTCTAACACATCAATAACGCAATCTTATTCCGTAGAATATTTCCTTATCAAGCATTACTGAAGCATGCTAATGTGTCATCATATCGTTCTTGCTTTCTTATACATGTAAGTCATGTTGCATCATAATACCAGAATAAGCGATAGGTTTACTTTCTAGTGTTTGTCCAAAGTGTATTACTTACAAGCATACTATGGTAGCTGATAGTATATATCCATTCATTGTAATATGTTTTGAGTGTATTTTTGAACACTTTTGCACTTTCCAACTTTGAGTGACGTTTTGGGATGTTGTAGCTTGTTTAAGCTCAAAGCTAGTCTTGTTGGGTTAAGAAGTATAGTCTCATCTTTGGGTAGCGTCATTTAATTGTGTTATTGTTTTTTTTTTAGCTCCTTTGATAGTATATATTTTTTTTCTTTGAATCTCTTTTATTTATAGTATTATTAGTCCATAAGGGGATAACTTGGTGATAAAATGCTGTGTTCTTCAACCAAGTGGTTGTGTGTTCAACTCGTGCAAAATACATGTATGGTGATTTTATCTGTTAAAAAAATATATATTATTAACATATATATAATTCGACCTTAATATCTACATTTATCTTTTTCAAAATTTAGAATATGTGAATCTTAGTGATTTGGCTTTGAAGTCAACAGATCGTATTCTCATCTCTTACAGGCTTGCTGATGAGACATGGTATTTTTTAACGGTGAACATTGAATGTTGTAACACATCCCCCGTTACATAGGGAAGTCTCATCCAACTCTGGGTAATACGTTGTCTTAACCGGGCACATCCAACATCAAAGTTAGCGAGCACCCAAGGAAAAAACCATACAGACCACCACAACATGCTTGCAAGAATTCATACGTCTCAATCCCAGGGGATTCGAACCATGGTCTAGTTGGTAAAACCCTAGTGTAACATTGGTGCAACATTGGTTAAAATGGGAAACTCAGTTGAAGAGTAGTTAAAACTTAAAGATAGCACATGGATCTTAAGTTAACAAGAAGATGGCCTTGAGCAAAATATTGTTGACATTTTGGGGCATATGAATGGCAAGAAATGATCGATTTGATCGGGTTTTCAATAATCTCAAAAAGACACAAGTGATTATCTTGGGAGAGAGAAAGGCGTTTTCATATGTTTGGAAAAAAATAGGGCAAAAGTTTTAACTTGGAATGAGAGGATATCTTGGTATATTTTTAAAATACATCCTCTAGGTGTTTGTGATGCCTTTGGCCTCTTACGCGCTAGCTCTTAGCACCTTGTTGGAGCGTTTGTTAAAATTAAGTACTCAATAAAAAAATGTATCTAATTATTTAAAAAAATGTACGTTTACTACACTGAATTATGCATCTTCTCATTTAATCACCAATTAATTACTCAAGGATACAGCCGCGTCTTCAAGCACGAATGCTAGAGTTTGTCTCTTCCTAGATGGAACGATTCTCATAGACATGTTTATATACAACGAAAATGTCAATGGGTGTTTTAAGATACATCACAAAAACTTAATAAACGTGGTCACCCACGAAAATAAAATGGCTAACAACCCTAGTAAATATCATAAACTACTAAGATTAGGGAGCTTAATGCAGAAATAAAATAATAAAATGATCGAAGATATATATATTGCAAGAACCTAACACCCCCCCGTATCAAACTGACAATTAATTTGCTGCTTTTCAGTACGTTATAGCTAGCTTGACCACATTTATAGACTCACGTTCAGCTCTTTAATTATATCATGTAGAATATGAAATTCTGATCGATCTTTAAATAATTGCATTTCAGTTGTTAGAACTTCAAATGACTAGTTGCAGGTTCTTCACAAGGTCCGTTGATGACATAATGAAGTCATCATTCTTCTGCAAATACCAAGATAAATTAGTTAATAACTAAAACCCATGTTCCTGTTCATATCTTATCTTTAATTACTATTAAAAAAACCCATAAAAATTGGATTTTTTTAGATTCGTTTTTCTAGGTTATGAAAATGAAATACAAGAATATCGATGTTTACTTGAGCAACAATGGTGACAAGAAGAGTGGTATCAGCAAACGGGATGGTGCTGCAACTGATGATCGATAAACCAAGTTTCTGCATCTCGCTTAACACTTTAACTAACGATATATAGTTTTTTTGGCAATAGATTTCTACAAGTAGGCTGCATCCGGATGTTCTGATTTCAATTTCTGGATTGCAAGGACTGCTACTTTCTTCAAAGTTTGCTTCGTTAGAAGATGAACCATCATCATCACTACTACTTAGTCTCGATCTTTTACCGGTTATAACCGATTCTTGAATGTTCTTTCGTTTTACTGATAATCCCTCGAGTTCCTTCACGCGATTTTGAAGTTCTTGGATGTAATTAGCTGCGTCTTCTAACACGGTTGCTTTATCCATCTACAACCAAAGAGTTAACAAGATTGTTAATAAACTAAATCACAAATATTTCTATAGAAGATAATTAGAATAAGTTTACTTACTTTAATCTAGGGTTTTGATTTACTCAAGGGGATTTTTAACGTGTTTGGTGTCAATCCTAAAGGTTTTAGGGTTTAGATTTTAGCTACGGGAGGCAGGTGTGGAGTAAATTTAGGATTAGAAATAGATAGGTGCGTGTTTCATGTGTTTACAGTTCTAAATAAATAGTAAAAAGCTAAAAAATTGCCTCAAAAAGACGCAAAATCATAATTATCGTACTCAGTATATTCCACCTAAAGGTAAGGTCTGAGGAGGGTAAGATGAATACAAGTCTTACCTCTACCCCTTACGAATAGAGAGGTTGCTCCCAGTGAGACCCCCGGCTCATGATGCCTGACTAACCGTCGACCCAACGCTTTTAACGTTATTTTCACAAAAATAACTAAAATAACGTTAAAACGAGTGCAATTTTACTTTTACCCCTCGAGGGTCCACACATACATATATTATATGCGCGTTACACAAATGGGGTGTAAAAAATGTGCGTAAAAAAGACACAGAATGTGGTGTGTAAAAAATGTGTCCCTACTGACTACCCAAGTGATAATTGGGGGTTCAAGTAATCGAGTTTGGATATAAGATGTGAATTTAACCAGATGTAAATTTAGCAGTAGAATTAGATAGTGTGTGAATTAACAGAAAAAATAAAATAAAATAAAATAAAATTACCTTCTTCAAGTCCGGAAGAAGGGTAGACAAAGCAATAAATCGTTGAGCTAATTTTTCTCTTCTTTTCCTCTCCGCCAAAACATGATCTTGAACCTGAATCGGATTCCTGATTGGAAACTTTTTAGAACCAGTTTCTGTGAAACCATATGAATCACCAAATGAAAGGATCTCATCTTTAGGTTTAATATCTCCAAAGGATATTGTGAAAGTATTTGGATTATCAGAAACAATCTTTGACTTGGATTTTTGATCAGTTGGAGGAAATTTCTTGTTGATGCTATTGGCGGTTTTGTAATTATAAGGTTGTTTGATATTCGTTGGTTGAGTTTGAAACGATTGATCGATAAAAGATGGGGTTTCTGTGTAGCTATCTGAAGAAAATGAATCAACACTGAAATCCTCCATTAGATGATGATAAGGTTTGTTCATCTGATATTGATTCATGAACCCTTGATCTTGCATTTCCTAAAATACAAATTCAACAAACAAATTGAAATTTATATACTATACTATGATTAATATGATTAATAGTATTCATATATGATAAATTTTTAAATTTTACTCACTAGTTCCGGTAACCAAGATGATGGCATATCCATAGCTTAATAATAATATTGTGAATGTTATTCCAATGTAGGCTGCAAGTACAAACAAACTTTTTATTTAGATACATAATATCACATAAGATGAACACATGCTACACTTTTCTAAATTAAAAAAAATAAGAAAAAAAACTGTATTCACTCCATAAGATTTCAAAGGTTTTCAACGTGAAGATTGCGTCCAAAATCTTTTGATGATGAAATTTTTCCAAGAGAAAAAGAAAAATAATTCAAAATACTAAAATATCATGACGGAGCTTATTGAGTAGAAATCTGAGTCTTTTATCTTCTTTTTGAATACCCGAAAACATCATCGATCTTACATAAAAAAAATTAGTGTTGAGTTCAATCAATTCGTTTGATTCTTCAAGTGTTAACCGAAAACTCCCAATTAATAGTTAGGAGCGACGATGATTTTCATGATTTGATGTGATAGTGATGAAATTCAACCTTTAAAGTTGGATTAGAAGAGAAAGTAGATATGAGAATGAGAAGAAAGAATTAAAAGGAATTACCTTTGAAAAAGAAAGACTACTTTTTTATCAGCTTTTTGTGGAATATATCTGTTTTGGCATATGAATCGCAGGGAATAAATATATAGTTGAAGCGTTTGTAGTAAATTCATGAACACTTGATTACTGTGTTCTAATCAGATGAGACACGTGATCGAAAAGCAATTCCCTCTAGAATTGATTCTCTCGTAAATTCGCCTACAAATTGCCTTTTTCATTTTTTTAAAGTTTATCTCACATATGTTGTGCAAACATGGGTAATAATTTATGGATCTATACATCCAACTGTTGTCTAAATCCTTCTTGTATATAGTATAATTCCTACGTTTATTTTGGCATTAAGTTAGTAAAAGCATCTCTTAAAATAAACTGATAATTTTTCATTCCATTGCTTTTAACAACTAAAAATAAACTTCAGTTACCTTTTAGACAATAATATGTTATTATTTGCTACAAAAAGCTGTCCAAAATCTGTATGGTGTCATTAGCATAAATATATTAGGATATAAAAGAATAAACATATGAGTATATGCTAACCAGATTTCTCTAAGACTATGTAAATTTTAGTTAAATCTTTGTATTAGATTAATAATTTTAAAGGTTTTAATTATTGGTTTACTAGGTTAGTTTCCCGTATGCTAGACTGGTTGAATAAGAGTTACAATGTCAAATAAAAACAGATGTTCATAATAAGATTTATACACAAATTGAATAAGGAATACAATATCAAATAGAATATATATATATATATATATATATATATATATATTGATAATATTGTCTAACTATATAAAGATATAAATATAGTAAAGCTGCAACTGCAAATTAACAACTCAATCGGGATTAAGAGGTCGATAATCAAAATTATGTTTATCATTCTTTAGAGATAAGAGTTACTTCCTTTAAATAATGTTAATTATACTTCAAATACCTAATACATACTACAACAATTATCATCTACGTTACAAAGAAAAAATAATACTTTAGGATGCAGAAAGAAAAAAAAAACAAATTTAAAAATCAAATCCATTGTCAAATATCAATCACAAATTAATAAAATGGTGTATATATATAAGCAACTTTACTACATCCAAACATTGTGCCAATCTAAAAAATTACAACATTTAAATTTGCTAAGTCAACATATCACAAATTTGTCCATGACCACTAAAGTGCGTAAATTATTACACACTAAAAGTTCAAATTACATAATATTGAGATTTCTTATTGCCATAATTAAAAACATAAAGAAAATGATACGCTACACCGTGTATAGAAAATTGACGGTATAATAGGTTTAAAATGTTTTCATAAATGAAGGTTTACAGATGGTTTTGATTTGATATGTGATGTAAATTAATCTATAATATTGTAATGTAAACATGTAATCGAAATCAATGTAATTTTGATAAACTTTTACAGAATGAGCTATATAAATATGGAATGTTAAATATGATTTTAAAATTGAAATACTTATTAAGCAATAATATAAATTAGACAAAATTACAGAAATCATCCTTTAGGTTTGTATGATATTGCAGGATTCATCCTTTATCTTTAAAAAGCTCTGATTTCATCATTTATCTTTGAAATTGTTGCATGTTACGTCCTTTAAGATAAATGCCGTTACATTTTCTGTTAATTTTTCTAAAAATGACCAAAATACCCTTATTAATAAAGGATGAATCTTGCAACGCTTTACAAACATAAAGGACATTACCTGAAAAATTGTTTATAAATATGAATAATAATATTATATTATTATTTTGATTTTATTTTATTTGTATGGGTATTTTTAAATTTACACCCCTTTAAATTAGGTGGTTGAATCAAGATAAAAATGTTACCTTTGTTTACTCAAATAACATACCTTTAATAAATTCTCTTTCATCTTTTTAAATCTTTTTAATGAAGAACAATCCAAATAAACCATGAAAACTTATAATTGAATAAAAAATGGTGGGTATGTAATAGTAACTAATAGAAAATAGCGGGTATGTCATAGTAGCTCATTCTTTGCTTTTTGTGGTATTGTGTTCCAAACATTGGAGGTTGAAGCAAATCTCTATCAATTTATTCGTTTTACTTATTTCATCAATCTTATTTGTTATTAATATTATTTTTTTTTTCGTGAGCGACAACGTGATTTAGTGTTAGTAAAGACTTCTGTTTCCACTTTTTATCTTATCAAATTTGGTTTTTAGAGCAGTACATATTTCTGGTGTATTAGTATTATATATATGGTCTCTAAATTAGAAATTCATGGTCTTTCGTCTACTAACTAAATTAATCGGATATTTCGTTACATATATGTTTACATATACGAAACTTCAATTTGCTTAATTGTCATATTTTTAATTGGGTGTTACATTGAATTAAATATATATGTAATAGATTCCTTCTTGGTGCTAGTCATCGCTTATATATATGTAATAAGGTTACAGATACGTACACATATATGTAAATATGTTAACGTGCATGTAACTTCTATTTTTATATATTTGTTCTTTCTTTCTTTCACTACACATATGAAAATTTCAATCAATGATAATACATGTATGTAATATACGTATATGAAAAACATCACTTTTGTGTATGTTCTACATTAGTATAACCCAAATACATGCTAAATTTAAATCTTATTGTTAATAATTACACATATACTTTTTATAAATATTTTAAAATATAAATATGTATATTTATAGTTATGATATATATATAAATTTTATGAGTATATTTATTTAAAAATTATATACATAATAATAAGAAAATACTAAAATAATTTAATCTAATAACTAATTAGTATTTGTTAACAATTTTTCTAGAAATGTCCTTTAAGTTTTTTAACAGTTGCAAGTTTCATCATTTATTAATAAAGGTATTTTGGTATTTTTAGAAAAATTAACAAAATTTGTAACGGCAGTTAGCTTAAAGGACGTAAATGCAACAATTTCAAAGATAAAAGATGAAATTGAATCATGGGTCGGGTCAAGATTTGGTTGTGGGCTAGTCATGGTTCTGGTCATTGTTCGGATCATGTATCAGGTCGTGGGTCGGATCATGGGTTGGGTCGTGGGTGGCCATGGGTCGGGTTATGTGTTCAGCTCATGGGTTGGGTCATGGTTTTAGTGATTGTTTGGATAATTGATCGGGTCGGGGGTCAGGTCGTTGTTCATGTTGTGGGTCATGTCATGGTTTTGGTCGTATGTCGACTCATGGTTTGGGCTATGGGTCAGGTTATTTGTTCATATCAAGAGTTAGTTTATGGGTCGGGCCAGTGTTTGGTCGTTCGGGTCGTGGATCGCTTCATGCGTCGGTTCATGGTTAATTTCATCAGTAAGGCTATGGTTTGGATCATGATTAGGAGGTCATGGTTTTGGTCATGAGTCAGGTTATGGTTCGAGTCATGTGTCAGGTCATGGTTTGGAATTTGGAGCATGGGTTGGGTAATGGGTCGAGTCATGATTTCGATCATGGGATGGGTAATGGGTCAAGTCATGGGTTAGATCATTGATCGGGTCATTTCTTTAATGAAAGGAATGAAAAAAAAACACACTATATCTCTTAAGAAAAGAAAATCATCAAAGAAAAGCATTGATCGGGTGATCATTCCCTGATCGCATCCCTAAGTCAAAAGAAATATAAGCAGCTTCTTTACCTAAAAAGAAATATAAGCAGACATTCATTTTGGGCGTGACTCAATTTGTTGCGAAGCTCTCACATAGTAGAAAGCCAACAAAGAAAATAATAAGGATATTACCCAAATTTACACGTACTTATTTTTGTCCATATATGGTGAAAACTATTTTCCCAATCTGGTGAAAAAAACTCATTTAGTTTAATTATTATTAAACCGAAAATCTAATAGATGAGCACACGTAGACATTACTTGACTCTATATGAATGATTTGCTTCTAGCATGACTATAAACGCATCACACACTAGTGAAAAATAGTTACTTTCATTATTTTCTCAAAATGTACATTTCTGAAAATCACAAACCACAATTTCTGAAAATCAATAATTCATAATCATGTATTCCAGAAACTCTATAACAAAACATAATCGCGATATTGGTCCTTAGCATGATTGCGGTATCAGAACCACCGATCGATTGCATTCACAAATAGATTCATACCAATGACCTTATATGATTATGACTCGCTAACATATCTTAAAAAAACAATAATCTTATAATAAAGAAGAAAATACACAGCAGTTCAAGAATCTAATTTGGCATTAAATTTAGCCGATTAATTAATTGACAGTTCTAGATTACAAACCAAAATTCTAAACCAAATTCCATAATTCATCCATCCTATAGGGTATACTAACAAGCATCTTCATTTAACTTATTGTGCAATCTAAAAGGAATTTAAGCTTATGTAATCAAAACATTTCAATAAAAAATTTATAGATTAAAAGCTAAAAACCACCAAGAACACTAGTAACTAGTCTTACCAATTGAAAGAAACCTTCAAACTCTTGCTAACTTCTGAACAACACCATCATCATCATCATCACGAATTTCAAAAGATCTTCAAACTCTTACTGGCTTTTGAAGAACCGCAGACAAATAAACTTCAGAATTTCCTGAACCGTTAATCCTCTCTCCAACAACCCATTTCAATTTCTTGTACCCGAATCGTTCAATCAAACGGGTCAAGTTTTTTCGCTTATCGTCATTAGAACAAAGGAAATTATCCAACCAAAACAACCCGCCAGCTCGAATAACCCGATCAATATCAAACATCAAAAACTCGAGCTTTTCGGGTCTACCACCGATATCAAGACCGTTTCCAACATGAATTATGTCAAAAACATTGTCGTAAATCGGGAATCTATGATCTAAACTTAAATATAATGGAAATACACCTCTAGCAGCTATGAATTCGTTAAAAGGTGCATCAATGTTTAAACTTTCGGTAACGATTGTTACGTTTCTTTCAGCCATTCGAGCAGCAAAAGTACCAGATCCACCACCGATATCAAATCCGATTCTAATTCCACCACTTCCTAAACTTAAAACATCATCAATCAAGAAATCGTTTTTACCTCTTGATTTCACAAATCTTAAAACTTCATTTCCGTTACCTAAATCGAAACATCCAGCACAATCTCGATTCAATTTCTTACTATTTAAACAAGCAAGATTCTTGCATCCAATACCACTCCAACTGTAAATCTTTTCACTAACATTATTCCAAAGTGAAATCGGAAAAGGTTGAAGACCAACCTTTGGGATAGATCTTGCAAAACATCGTCTTCTTGGTAACGGTTCACAACCTTTCAAAATTAGCTTCTGTGAAAGACTCCAATCATCTGGACATGGTTGATTTGGTTTGTAATTCATGTAATTAGACAACAAATCAATCGATTTGTAACAAGAATGCCCGACAGATGACACCATTTCTGTGATCCCAGTTCTTGAATCTTTCCCCAATGGAAGCGGGTTTCTTTGCAGGAACAATTTCAATTCGATTGGGATATTGGGTGTTGAAAGATCGATACTTTCATATCCAAGAAGCTGTTTTTCCATCTGGGAAAGCTTCTTTTGGGACGAATCGATCTCTCTGAGGATTAACGAGACTTGTTCTGAGATTAACGAGATGTTCTTGTGGGTATGATGGTGATTTAGAAAGTGAATCTGATGATTATTGGGTTTTGGTGAGTATGTGAAGGCGTATAACGCGAATAGATTTGTGGTAATGACTGAAAATAACATGAGGATATGTACAGCCGATGAACAAACGGTGGCGTTCTTGAATCTTGCGGTCCCATCACCGATTTTTAATGAAACGGAACCCATTTCTGGTTTGGGTTTGAAGATTTGAAGAATCAAGGATGAAATGAAGATGATGATGGAGATTTGGGGGAGTAAAGAGTGAGGTTGAGGAAGCAGGTGGATCAGAGGAGTAAAAGGTAAAGACGAGAAGACATTTGTTGAATTAATTAAGACAAGTAGGAGGAGAGATCTTGTGATATGTCGGTTGTGTTTTTACTTTTTAATACTAAAAAGATGTTAGTTTTCTTAATTAAACCGTCCTGAGGGTAAATCTCGACCGTCAAGAAATTTAAGAAAGATTCCAGTTCAGTTACACTGGTTTTGCACGACTCACCATATATTGATCACACACTAAGACTATGCGTAGTGGTTGGGGCTTTGAAGAGGTTTTGAGTATTACGCGTCAGTGACACGCATGAGAGAGAAGGGGTGATGAAAATGGGTGTAAGACTGAGTGCAACGGTCGCCCCGATGAGTGGGAAGGGTGCGCTTTTCGGCGGGTCCCGGCGGGAACACTGCCCCCTACCCCGGCGGGCTTGACATCTTCGGCCCAACGGCTCCCGCTCCCCGCTCCTCTTGCTCTTCTCCCATTGGTTGCTTTTCTTCACCTGGGCCCACTTCAATTTTTTGACCGATTTCTTCAAAGAAGAGTGAGTTGGTGGCTGGTTCGATGGGTGTAGGAGAAAGGGTCCATGGACCCAGATCTGGTTTTACAGATCATAAACAGGTTTGAGGCATTTGACACGAATAGTCCCTGTGGTTTTAAAGATCATAAATGGGACACCATGTCACTAGTTAATTAGAATTGAAGTTCTATTCATTTAACTTTGGCCACACAATCATTTAACTAATAATTCCTTTATAAGATGTAATGTTTTTATTATTTATTTATAGTTTAGTTTTATTTAAAATTTTTTAATTAAATGATGGGAGGTGATGATGTGGCACATTGAGGGAAGGATTTGGGAGGGGTGATGATGTGGCAGAAAATTTGAGAGGGGAAGGATTTGGGAGGGGTGACCACTACACATGGTCTTATATTCGATTTTGGAAATTTGTCAAGATATTAAACTCTTTAGACTCGATATAAAAGTTAGCAAAAATTTCACCTTTTCGTATATTTGTGTTTAAGTCGCTATAAACAAGAAAGTTACATATATAATTGACCAAACAGAGGGAAAACATCGATGGATCAGTCTCTTTCGATTTTAATTTGTGAAAGGCATTTTTGGTATGTAAATATGTATGTTGTTATACATATTTTTGGAAATTAATGTAAATTAGTATTTCAAACTTCTAACGAGATATCAATTTTTTACATCAAGATAGCACGTAAACGTGGAACAAGTTGCGCCCCCTAGCCTTTTATAAAGAAAAAAACTAAGTGTTATAAAACTACATTCATACTTTTAGACCGGGGTCATGAGATTGCTATGCATGACCCGTTGGACTCGACGAAGCAGCTCTACAGCCTTAGGCACAAGGAACGCAAATGGTATAAACACGTGATTGGTTGTCAAAACATGATTTCACATGTGTAGTCACTTTGTCTAAAGCAGCTTTAAAGCAATTTGACCCACTGTGAAACCACTACTCTCCAAGCTTACAAGAAGAGAAACCCATGTAAGATCTACAAGCGCATGTTTCCGACCTGTCCATCTGAAAACTAAAATATTAGCGGGGTCTAATTGTTGATCTTCCTTCCGACGGGTTTGTCAAGAAAGTCAGGAGCAATACAAAAAAATGATTTTAAAGTAGAGTAACGTTATCAATGTCTTTGTAAAAGTAAAAATTACACAAGTATTATATATAGGAGACAATTAACGTACAAAGAGGAAACCCTGCGAAGCATAAAAAGGCACAAGAATGTGTCACGTGTCATATGAGGAAAGATAGGAAGGCAAAAAAAAATCACACACCTAACTTTGTTAAACGTTCACAAACTTTTGGTTTTTTATGCATGGTGAAAACTTCACATTGAGAACTTGAAATTCTTTTTCTTTGTTAAGAAAAAGTTTGCAATTGTACAATTTGTCTTTACTAGTAAGGGTACAATGATCATTTTGTTAGAAGTTAACATAATATATGTCACACCTTGCCGGTGACGGGAACACCGGCGTGACCTCGTGATTGTTCATAAGTACAGTGGTTTACTATTAATAAGTTTCATAGATTAAGCAATCAAGATTACATTGTTTAAAAGAATCAAATTACAACTAAAACATAACATTGTTCAACATAAAATGAAACATAATAAACAACTTCTAGCAAACATGTATCCTATCATCATCATCATAACGAGTCACCATCTCAAGCAACATTATTTCCTGAAACATACATGAAATCAAGTGTCAACTACAAACAGTAGTTGGTGAGTTACAATAGTTGAAAAACAGTTTATAACATGTGTTTAAAAGAGTGTATCGTGTCACAAGTCATGTCGCGCAAGACTTGTTGTAAAACTTTTTATTTTCTACTATTGATCAATCCTTTGAAATCTGTCTATGTATCTTTGTAAAAATGTATTTGTAACACATGGTCTCAACTATGCAAAAATGTATGTATGCGTAATTGTGGTCACCCAAAGGTCTAGGTTGCTTGGTAAGGTCGATAGATCTATTACCACACTACGTGGCTAAATTTATAGTTAATGATCAATACTCTCATAGTTCATATGCAAGTTTGGACAATAAGTATGATGACATGTCGTAGGGTCATGCAAAACCTAAACAAATAACCTATAGCAAGGGTAAGTTAGGTATCATATCCACGAGGAGCATGTGGTTAATGTTATTTTGTATTGCAATTTTTATAATTTATCTAATTGACTGAAAAATAAATCTGATTGCTTGAAGGTTTGATTTTGAATTGAGAAACAAAAATGAAATTAAAGGTTGTAAACAATTTAGGAGAAAAGTGTTTCCTCCGGGATTCAAGTTCAAAGATAGATGTTTGACCTAATTATCAATTTGGGAAAACTAATTAGACATAGTTGAATCGTTCAATCAATTGTGATAAACAAGGACCAGTCACTTCAATTGAAAACACAATGAAAGATTATCACATGAACATCAATTAAACTTTAGTAAACCAAATTCAAATCCAATATATCGTAATTACTAGAAATCTCAGGAATTGAAGGATTCAAAGTAAGATTCAACAATATCTAATAATTATAAACAAATGAATCAATTAATAGTAACAAGCATCGAATGCTTAGATTACTTGTCCCAAAAAGAATGAAAAAACCAAGTCAAAACTTCATACTTACAAGAACTATCCACCACGAGGAAACCTCGAAG
The DNA here is from genome assembly GCA_009936405.2 of Stevia rebaudiana. NCBI lineage: Eukaryota > Viridiplantae > Streptophyta > Magnoliopsida > Asterales > Asteraceae > Stevia > Stevia rebaudiana. Next base: position 292,327 of record WOUH02000007.1, read on the forward strand.
AAATTAGCCACTCATCATGTGTCTTTTCTTCCTTTCGATCTAGCGTCAAATTAAAACCAAACACCTGCTCGAAACTTTCTCCCATTCGTCCACTCACCCTTTAAGCTTTTTTTTTCCTTAATTCCAACGGTGGCCCATTTATTCCAAAAGCCCAAATCACGTTGTTTTTTTAATCTATCAAATTAATTGTTTCATATATCTTCAAGTCCACCTTATCTTCTAATGCTCCATCCATGA
>WOUH02000007.1:325924-336904 GCA_009936405.2 Stevia rebaudiana
ATTAATTTATAATAACTAAAATTTACTTTAACCTTTTTTATGAAGTCATTAATAAGGGTAGCTACAATTGTATCCCTGCTAGACCACCCTTTTTGGGTTTCGGCATAAGAAAAACCGGCACCAGCGGGTATATCCATGGATATTATATTCGCCATCTATAATTATTACAATAAACCATTCGTCAAAAACTTTTAAACCTCACGTTCAATATTGAATTATTGTAGAATTAATTGAACGTGTAAACCTGGGCCCATGCACTTGGATTTAATGTTAATGAGAGATTGTGCACGTTTATTTGAAGCGGGCCTGCATGAAAGCAATGTTAGAGTTTGCCTAAAAAATAGTTGCAAATATTACAACAAATCCGTAAATTTTTTTTGGTTAAGTTTACATTTAGTAAAAGAACATCTACAAAAATATGTAAACTAATTTGGACAATCGAAGATATTTTCGGTATTTATTTGAAAAACAATATACTAATTAATTATATAGGTAAAATGGCATTTCATTAATTTGTGACGATTACAAACATTTTAAAGGCATAAATTTGGATGAAAATGATATAAGCGAAAAGAAATCTTAATTAGGTATATCATATGAGGGTAATGTTATTTTAAAATAACAGGACTTATTCTAAGAAAGTTAAAAGAGATTTAAAAAAAATCATAAGCCGACTCAAACGAAATCCGATTTAATTCAATTTAGCGGCGTAGGAACCGTCTCGTCGAACCCTTTCCTGCCCAAAATAAACCCCCACCCAAAAACCTAGCCTACCCACCATCCCCACCTCCCAAAAACCTAAAGCTAAACAATAAAAGCTAAATCCAAAAGCTAAACCATAAAAGCTCAACACAAAAGCTAAAACCTAAAAGCTAACATCGTAAAGTTTGAAAAGACGGTTTCAACGCCGCTAAAATTAGTTCAATCGGAGTTCGTTTGAGACGGTTATGGGGTTTTTTGCAATCTCTCTTAAGTTTCTTATAATAAGATTCGTATTTAGTTGATCATTTCGTATGATATGATATACCTATTTCACCCAAGACAGCTAATAAGGCAGAAGCCGCAGGACCACCGGGAAAATGAAATATCAAAGGGTCTTCTTGTGGGTTTCTCATTGATTCAACGAAATAGTAAAAAATATGTATGTCCTCCTTCTCCCCTATTCTCATGTAACTTCGATTCAAAATAAGCTCAAAGTTAAAATATAGGAACATATGAACACATTACATGAAGTTCAAAGGAAAAAATAAATAAAACTGCTCGATCTGTAAACAAAAATAAAATTTTGCACCGAAAATGTCAAATTAGAAATAACGAACTAAAATTGTTATTTTGATGAACCATATCTTATTATCGGAAACTATATTTAACTCTTAAGAAATCTTTCCATAACCGGATCTGATATTGAAACAAATGTCTTATTGGTTCGTTCTTTGGTCGAACCGATTTAATGTTTTAATCAAGAATTCTAATGGTTACGATCAATTGAAGAGGAAAGAAGAAAAGCAGAGAGTTATATTTATCTATAATTTTTTTTATATAAAACATATATCTTTGTTTAAATCTCGACCGTCCCAAAAACAGAGCTTTGGACTGTCGCCCGCCTCATCCTTCCTCAGGACTGACAATAATTAACATATTACGTATAAATTAAGTGATCAAGTTAACATAAAAAAGTACTGACCTAATTAAAACAGTTAAATGTCTATTTTATATGAATTATTCTGGATATAAAAGTACATTATATATTGTCATGGCTTGAGTAGATATAGCAGTTGACTAGCTTGTATGGTTAGAGAGGGAGAATGTAAAGAAAGCAACCGCACTAGTTTTAATTATTGTTTTATATTCTTTTTTTTTTAATAATTAAGAGCATTTTAGTCATTTGATATCAGTATTTAACATAAACTCTGGCATTGTTAGTCAATTAGACTAAAGTGGGGAAAAAATAAAAACCATAGAGTATCGCAGGTAAGATTTGAGATTAAAATGGCAATAAGAAATTAACTCATTTTAAAAAATGCCATGTTTCTATTACATATCTTTGTTTGTTTTCAACAACATTTTTTACGCAAATTTGCTTTCGCCAAGATCGAACTCTTGATCTTTAAAGAAATAACACCTAATGCTTAATTTGAACCTACCCTAGTTAACGGTCGTTTGGTACATTACTCTTTAAGTTTTAAATTTATCTACGTATAAACACATACGCGCATCCGCACACGTATTTTTCTTTTGTAAGCATACACTTAGTGGAACTTTAGATACACATATAATCACAATCAAGAAGACTAGAATGAATTATATACAATGATGGACGTGTACCCAGTTTCTAATTTGAAAGGAAGATCACCGACATATCCAGGAAGTCTTCTAACAACTGATTTGGAATGTGATTGAATTGTGAGACTTGATTGCATGGAGAAGAGAAGCAAAACAATATATCTGAACATGATTGTAGGTGATAGCTCCATTGGTGTATGGCTTCTTAGTTTTTGTAGTCTCACTATGAATAACTACTGGTTGATACTAATTATAAATGAAGAAATATCTCATCATAATGTTCTGTTGGGGTCCTTTAAGAATAATAATTGGTGTGCATTATCGCTTCAAGCTTTTGTCGTCTCACCATGAATTAATAAAGTAATCGATACCTAGCTATAGAGGTAAAATATCTTGATTGTCAGTATGAGCTCCTTGTCGCTTCTATGTTCTAACTTTTGTAGTTTCACACTGATTAATTGGTCGTTACTTATAATTATATCTGGTAGCGAATATGGTCATAAAATGGTGACAAACGACAATGATATGTGGTAACAATTTGGTCATAATAAAATCTTTGGTGGCAAACTAATGACAAAAGGGCAATTGACATCAAAGTTTTTCTCACCACAAATTTTTTTTGTGAACCGTAAATTTTACTCATACTCCTAAATTACACCAATAATCTCCCCTTGCTTGGAATTGAACCCAAGACCTCCTATCTAAGAGGCAAGAGCCTCTATCACCACAATTTTGATGGCAAAATAGTCACAATAAGGTAATTGCTACTACTTTGCTACCAAAATTGAGGTGGCAAGTACCCAATTTTCTAATAGTAAGATGTGCAATACTCGGGTAAACGTAACTAAATTTATAAAGAGTAGTTTATTAGTTAGTCTTTTTTTTTAAGAGGTAACTTTATATAAATGTAATTAGTTTTTAATTTTGTTCCAATTAATCCAGTTATATATATTTTTTTTCAATCAGGTCATTTTACTGGTTATCACGTGAATCAAAAAATATAAATAAAAATTAATAATTTTTATGTAAAGTGTATATGATACCTCCCTTAAAGTAAAGTGATCTAATTGGAACAAATTTAAGTATGAGTGACCTTATTATAAAAAAAAAGTTACGAAATTAAAATAAAACTGAAAGTTAGTTATATTTCTATTACATTTTTCCTATTAGGCATCAAGAATTTTGCAATGAGTTGGGATGTTTATGTTTTTAAGATGAAACATTTGCTCGAGTAATTTAGCCATTCATCCTGTTGTACGTTTTTGTGATTCTACAAATGTTTTTTTTTTTTTTTTTTTTGCTTGATTTTGAGAATATATAAAGTAGTTTTCCTTGCTTAACCTCTACTTTGTGTTCCACAATAGGAATTTTGAACCGGATGTGATCGTTTATCTCTTTATTGAGTTATTGCGTATTCTTAATTTTTTTTTAATTAATTTTTTTTCATTAATTTGAACTTTTTACATTGAAATAGATTTAACCCCCTGAAAAGATGTCGCCTAAAAAAATGGTTTTTCATATTATGCATTTTATATGGCGGGTGAAAGAACCGCATAAAAAAAACAAAGCATTTTTTAAGGCGATTTAACTGCCAACCTCCTTTTTTTAGACGGTTATTTCACCCGCCATATAAAATGCATACGTTATCTTTTTGAGGCGGTTAAATCCATTTTAACCGACTTAAAAAAATGAATCTGTACTAGAGTACAAATCTCTTGCATAAATATTATTGAAAATTAAAGTTGTGTTTAAAGGGAAAAAGGTTAATATTCATGCGATGGTATATAATGCATTTTGATAACTTGAAAACCTAAGTTGAGTTTAAAGGCCCAGAAGTTTATATTCATTTACAGTGATGACTTACCTTGTCGATGAGTTGATGTCATCCCCTAACAGTCGATGTATTACTGAAAAGCTAGCTTATGATGGGATGAGTTTGAGAAACAAATTTGATATTATGTTTTTGGTATTAACAAATCAATTCTAATGACAAATTAGGAAAGTGTGTAAGATATACAGATTAAGCCATGAAGGAGCTTGACTCTATTTATGTTGTAAGTTGTTTTTGTGCTATATATTATGAATGTAATTGTAATTGTATTTTTTTCTTATTTAAAATAATTATTAGTTTATTTATAAAAATGCTTACGACAATTATAAGTATTTTTTCATCAACCGTGTAATACGCGGGTACTAACCTAGATAGAATATATATAAAAGTAAGTTCAAGGGGTTTACGGCAAAATAAAAGGTTGTTACAACACTTGTGACCTTGATCTTTTGGAAATCACACGAATTCTAACTGATGCTTCTCCAGAACTCTTCGAGGTAATACTAGCAAGTTCTTTTTTAGTATCCATTACCATTTATTATCATCATCTTCAAAACCTTGTGGGTGCACTTTATGATGTTAATCCTCTTATTACCAACAGTGAACTTGTTTTTACAAATTTTATGTCAATAACCCCTTCATTTGGTAGTATTGTCGACCTAATTATTATCTGCAAAACCCAATTTTTCTCATTCTTAGACGCCGAGGGCAATTTTCCTCTACACGATTAATATTATCTGAAAGGTCTTTTCGACGCAAGTCTTTGTTAAATTTGTTGGGCCTATAATTATTCATCTTATTGGGCTTTGTTATTCTTTTATTTGCAGGTTATTTCTTGGCCCAGATTCTACCCTCAAGATCCCAGTTACGATCTCTTTGCTAGGTTTTTTTCTTGAGCTGCTTGCCTTCTTTATTCTTCTTGAGATCTTCATGATCTATTCCTCGATGCTTGATGTTTTCCTCCATAGGTTCTTGAATTTAATAGGTGCTTATTTTTTTTTTTTGAACGGCGGTGGGAATTGAACCCTGTTATCCAGGGAAACTGTACTCTAGTATTACCACCAAGCTACAGCTCCAATCCCTAATAGGTGCTTATTAGTAGCTTATGGAAGTCTACAAAAGGAGCGGCTCGTGATGCTTCCAAATTGACTAGAAGAATTCTTCATCTCTAAAAATTTTTCAAGATTATATCTTTATTCATGTTATATCAAATTCATTTATGAAGGTTTAATCTTAAATTAGTTAGTAAGTTAAGGGTTTGTTTTGACAAGTAATATTTATATTAGGTAATTAGGTTAAGAAACTTGTTGAACAAGTTAGGTTAGTATTATAAATTGGTTAGTTTGCTTTGTTTTATTTGTATTCTCGTTTTGTTTGATTGAATATAAAGAAAGAGTCGGGTTGTCTCTTAAATATCGTGTTCGTTTGTTTGTGAGAATCGTTCGTTTTGAACCGTCTGGGCCAACAATTGGTATCAGAGAGGGTGTTGCTCTTGAAGATCAAGATCGTTGAAAAAAAAAAACGTAAGAAATCGGTTCGGACAAAAACCGATTTCTAAGGGTGATTCTTTTTTTGGAAGACTTTTTCAACAAACCGCCACCACCACTAGATCCGGCTCTGTGCGAATTTTCGACCTCCAAAAACCGCCGTACCACCACCCATTCACGCGCCTCCACGAGCCGCTTCTTTGTCTGCGAGTGGGCTTCACGCCTCCACCTCTGTCAGGCGCGTGAAAGTGCGTGACAGCTCCGTTCGAGTTTGTTTTTTCGGGGTTTGTTTACTATTCCAAGGCGCACGTTCGTGTATGGTTAGATTTTTTATTCGTTAAAGTTTTTTTGTTCAGATCTAGTTTGGGTTCGTTCGGGTAAGAAAGAAAGCTAGAGAGAGAAAGAAAGAAAGAAAAGAAAGAGAGAGAGACAAGAAAGTTAGAAAAGAACGATTTGGTGTTTGGAGTTTGATTTCAAGATCGGGAATCAATTCCAATTCAGAACGAGTAAAGCCCGAACAGATTTTGAAGAAAAAAAAGGAAACGATGATGAATGGTGAAATTTCAAGGTTGACAAAATCAAACTACAATGTTTGGTCAACCAAGATGGAAAAGTTATTGAAAGATTATGGTTTTTGGGATGTTATGGGATGTTATTGAACCTACGATTAACGCAGTTGTAGATGAAAGAAAGATGTACACCGCTTTGGGGTACATATGTCAAACTTTACCGGATGACATCTTGGTACAAGTTGGCATACTGATGAATGCCAAAGAAGTATGGCGTACTTTGAAGATACGATTTCTTGGAATCGATCAAGTAAGAAAAGAAGAAGATGAACGTGAAAAAGTTGCTCAAGAAGCCGCTGAGAAAGAAAGACTCGAAGAAATTGCTCGAGAAGAATGTAGATGTGAAAAGGAAGCTCGGGATACCGAAGAGAAAAGAATAGCTTTGCAAGCTGTTTTGGAAAGTGAAGAAAAGAAAAGACTGAAAGAAGTAGAAGCAAAAACTGCTTTGAAAGAAAAAGAAAAGAAAGTGATAATTGAGAACAGTCCAAAACTGAATGAAAAGAAGATTGCAGTTGAAAAACATGCAAGGCTAGAAAAGAATGTAAAAACAACAATAGTTGTTGAAGAAAGTCAAGATTTGAAAGTGAAGAAACGTCTACCTGGTGTGAAATATCAAGATTGTTTGAATGAGCCAATGAAGAAAAGAAAAGTGAGAAAGAAAAGAAAAGTTGCATCAAAGTTGAAAGTAAATCATTTGAATGTTGAGTTTGAAGATCTTATCAAACAAGTTTGTTTTGCACAGGTGAAAAGAAAGAACAAAGATAGACCGATGATTAAAGGCGAAGAGATAAGAGTGTTGTTGGGGATTCAAGACCTTGGTGGTACAATTCAAGATTAAGGGGTGAATGAAGGTTTAATCTTAAATTAGTTAGTAAGTTAAGGGTTTGTTTTGACAAGTAATATTTATATTTGGTAATTAGGTTAAGAAACTTGTTGAACAAGTTATGTTAGTATTATAAATAGGTTAGTTTGCTTTGGTTTATTTGTACTCTCGTTTTGTTTGATTGAATATAACGAAAGAGTCGGATTGTCTCCCAAATATCGTGTTCGTTTGTTTGTGAGAATCGTTTGTTTTGAACCGTCTGGGCCAACAATTTAAACATATTATACTTTCAAAACTATGCACGATACAACTTAACATTTCCAATGTATTTTTCAATTTAAATTTGTAGAATCTTATCCATTTGAAGGTTCGTTAGCACTGGTTGGATCATTGTTTTGAAAATGACTTTATCATATATGTTTACTTTCTTTCTTGGTTAATGTCATTGTCATATATGTTAACTTTCTTGGTCAATTGTATTTCTTTTTTGATGCTTTTATTATGTTGAATTTCTTGAAAAGGTATAAGCATTACAACATGATTTCCTACTGCTAAAAATATCTTCTAAAGTTCTAAACTGACTAGTGTTTTAGATTTAATGGTGATTTCTTATCTGAATTTGCTATGGTTGCTATGATTCACGATACAAATGAATTATCAGTGGTGATTTCTTGATCTTAGATACTTGTTTAATTAAGTCTGTACCGGACTAGATTAGCCTCATTTTGTTCAATCAAGTCAAAAGAATGCATTCTAAGAATAAAAATTTGCATGTTGTTTTCGTAAGGAATGAATAATATTATAGTAATAATTAAATGCACAAAGTGGTAAAGTGTGAGAATAACATCAGCTTTTTGTATCGTTCAAGTAAGAATAACCATAATGTTTGTAGAAGTTCGTATTTAACTTGTGTATAATTTAATGTTGGTTTGTTAAGTGAGTTGATGAAAAATATTCGTAACTAAAAGTTAATATTAATAGAAAGTGTTGATACATGTAAAAGTGCCAATGCTAGTAATAACATTTTGTAATATAAATAGGGATGTTTTGGTAAATTTCATGGTCCTGTCACAAAGTGTTACAAGACAGGTGGCTTCTGTCGCATTGTATACCTAATGCGACAGAACGCTTGTATATATAGTTGTTTGTATGTTTCATTTACCAACTTTTGTAACCGTGAAGGTTTAAGAAGAGAAATACAAACTAGAAAGTTTATTTACATCTTATCTTAATATGTTTCTCATCATGTTAGCGAATTCGCGTGTTAATTTGATAGCGTGATCATCACGACATCGTGCTCACGATTAATTCGATCCTACAAAGTGGTATCAGAGCCTTGCTCTTGATTATTGTGCAGAGATTTGAGATCAATCACCATTGTTGTTCTTCATTTTTCTTCACAAAAGTCAAATTCATCTAATTTCTTCATTTTTCTTGATTTGAAGATTAACTTGATGATAGATTCATGTTTCTCATCGTGTTAAAGAATTATGCGCTTTAATTTGATCGCATAATCATCACGGCATCATGCTCACGATCAATTCGATCCTAAAGAAAGTAATGTTATATATGTTTTATATCCTACTGTTGAAGATAAAACTTCAAAAACTCAAGAATGATCCAAGATCCCTATGATATATATATTTATGTTAATCTTTTAATTTCATCTTTATCCGTATTATATATTCACAAATTGCATAAAACACAGACTTTATATTCAAATAACAATATGTAAACAAATTAGAATGTCAAAATTGTATCAATAAAAATTAAAATTATTGTCAATCTAAGAAAAACATTGGATTCGAAGAACAATTTGTGATAAGGTTATATAACAAAAAATGTATATGAAATTTCATTACTGGTCATTTCTCTATATTTTTTTTATTCTGTTTCTATTTTTGTGTTGATGCGGGAACTGTTAAAATATAGTTAGCATGTATGGAGGGTATATTTTGTAAAATACTTTTTATTAATAAGAAAATATCATTAAGTAGAATGTTTTTTGCATTTTATCCTTTGTGGTTTCACAATTTGATCAGGAAAAGAAAGAGTTTCATATCAATGCGATATGTTTTATTATTTTTTAAAATGTTCATGAAAAAATCAATTTTAGTAATTTTAATTATAGCAATAAGAAATATCAATATTATGTAATTTGAGCTTTTAGTGTTTAGCAGATTTACGTACTTTAATTGCATTGGATAAATTTGTGACGTGTTGATTTGTAGGTCATGATCGAATTTTGTAGAAAAAAGTTAGATTGATTACAAATAAGAATGTTATGATTTTTTTAGAGAGGCATCATGTTTGGATACAAAAAGCTTGTTTATATATACGTTTATAAGTTTTTATTAATTTGTGACTCATATTTGACATTTGACAGTAAATTTGATCTTTGAATATGTTTTTTCTTTTGGCATATTAAAGAATTATTTATTTTTTGTCATGTAAATGATAATTGTTGTACTATGCACTAGGTCCTTGAATTACAATTAACATTATTAGAAGCAATCAACTCTGATTCTCTAAGCAGTGATAAAATAAATTTAGATTATCGATGTCTTCAATCCCGGATGCGTTGTTAAACTGCAATTACAACTCTACTATGTTTATAGACCATATTATGAATATATTAATTTTTGTTTGACATTGTATTACTTATTCAATCCTTTTGTTAAATCTTATAATTAAAATCTTTTTTAATTGATATTGTAACTCTTTTTCAACCATGTGTATTACACGGGAAACTAACCTAGTGTAATTTTAAATGTATATGTGAATGAGATATCAGGCAACCAACCAATCAATCACAATTCTATCTTGGTATTAGAGAAATAGCCAGAGATCGGAGAATAGGGTACAATGTTAGAGACATCTATCCGGTATGACCGTCTGCGTTGTCTTCTTCAATGGTTTTGTAGTGTCCTCTAGCAACCCATTTTTATTATATTAAATAGATGAATAAGAATCTTGATAAAATCTTTCATTTGCCTATCATTATAGACAATCTCATCTATATTATCTACGAAATTCGAACCCAAACTCTATTTACGATTCAACATTTCTATATCATTAACCGGCACCAACATTTGGGTCACAACATCTTTCGTTTCTATATCATTCTAATTGATTCATAGTATAGTATAGTATACAATCACGTATTATATTTTATATCAAAAATTAACAAAAAATTGTAATTTCTAAAATGTAAATTTTATTAAAGATTGATTACAACATTAATAGATGGATAACAATTACTTTCTTGTAAACTGTAATTGTAATTTGATTTATACTTATTGTGCAATAGAATTGTTTCAATTATATAAATTTACGAAGACATTATAAAATTACACTTTGTTCAAACAACAAAAGCCCAAACATCATAAATCACCTTGGCAAATGGGGTTCCTCTGAGCCATGAAAAACAACTCTGAAAAATGGTGAAGGAAATCACAACTAGAAAAAATCATTTGGTTCAACCCAAAACAAGTGTGTTTCAGACGAGATACAACCCATGACCCCTCACCCCATAAGAAAAGTTATGAGGGCAACCATTAGCACCTCTATCCTTTGGTATTATAAGATCATATAATTTTTATTTTTTATTTACAAACTTGTAATACATGGTCTATAATAAAGTTACTTAAGCATAAAAATTTTATTCCAATTAACAAGTATATTATTGCATACAAATATAAATGACTTGAATCAAACAAGGATTGTATCAGATATGAATATCATTATATAGTTTGGTTTTGGTGTCTATCTAAACGTAGAATCTCACATATACAGTAGCCTAGCACCGAAGGTTATCGCCCGTTGCAACACCAAGTTGGTCACAATATTGGGTGTAGTATCGCACCCGAGAACTTACAGTGTCTGGATTGCGACCATCACATTCTAATGGTCCATTGATAGCTCGAATTGTAGCTCCGAACCCTTGACCAATGACCGATTGAACATTGTTCGTCCAAAACCATAAGG
>WOUH02000007.1:337004-347985 GCA_009936405.2 Stevia rebaudiana
AATCGGTTTTTTCGGTTTTCGGATACGATTCGAATATCGGATTTTTTCGAGTTTCGATTATTTTGAACACCCCTAAAGATGGAGCTGTTTATTTATTTTCAAAAACAGACCCTCAAAACTTAAAAGATTACACATGTTTAGTAAATGACATAACTAGTCCTTATATTTGTAAAGATTAAAATACCCCTTATGTAACATAAAAAAATTAATGGTGATGGTGTTTTGGAGTTAATACGGACATATTGGATAGCACAGGGAGCAAAAAACGACTTTTTAAACCTTTGGAGCAAAAGAGTTATTTTGAGCAAACCACATAAAGCATAAATGAACTTAACTCTAACAATTATAAACATTAAAAGTTAAGATAATAAACCAAACATAAAAAATTTAAGGATATAAACACATTTAATGAATGACATAACACAAACGAATGTAAACGAACAACTTACCGAACGTAAACGAACACCTTACCGAACGTTCACGAACATAAATGAATGAACGAGACCCTTGTTCATGTTCGTTCGTTTAACTCAACAAACAAAATTTCTTGTTCATGTTCGTTCATTTACTAAACGAACAAACACAAACAAACTTCCCGCATAACAGTTCACAAACTGTTAACCACACGTTTAATTCATTTACGACCCTAAACAAAATAGAAGATAATCAGACACTGAACTCAACTACCGGTGTTTTGTCTCTTTATGTTGCACAAGGCACCCCTTATCCTTGCCAAGAAAATATATTCTTGTGAATAATAATAATATGTATTATAAAAATTTGCACATAAAAACAAAATAATAGTCAGTAAAATGAGTTCCAGCCCGATCTTCTTCTGTTTTCTTAAATTTTGTACAAGTCCAACTTATTGGTTGTTACAGCAATGCCAATAATTGAGTATTTTTCTTGAATCGAACTTACGCAATGAATAATATATAGTAAGTAAAAGCTTGATTAACAATAACGTACTAATAATAAAAAAGAGATCTCTAACTCAAGTTGTTAAGGTAATATACCTAAGACTTTATTAAAAAGAGAGAGATCTTGAGTTAAAGTCTCTCTGAAAGTCATAGTTTCAGGTTGGGTTTAGAGTTGAGTTTTCCTCCTTAATGGTATTTCTGGGTGAGTCAGGCATTGTTGGCCCAGACGGTTCTAAACTAACAATTATCACGAACACGATATTTGGGAGACAATCGGACTCTTTTCTTTCTATTTAATCAATCAAAACAAAAGTACAAATTAATCAAAGTAAACAAACCTATTTATAATATTACCCTAACTTGTTCAACAAGTTTCTTAACCTAATTACCAAAATAAAACACTTTAATAAAACATTAATAAAAGACCCTATACTTTTAAATAAATCAAGATTAAATCTTTCAGGCATAAGACGTCAAAATCAGTATTAAGAGTTGACATTCCGTCTAAAAAAGTCTTACTTAATACATTTATTAGGGTAGTTATAGGCGCTGTTAAAAAAAGCAACAACTGTTCATACACATATTTTAAATGACTTTATCTAGTTATCTTTTAGCATGTAATTTGTATAGGTCAAACATTTTACTACCAAATAAAGGAGTATCACCGATTACGATTGATAATGGACACCTATCTTGGAATTCATCGATGGATATATTAAATATATGTTTCATTAAATGTCGTTATGTTGCTGAACTTTGTACACATGTTTTGATTCTCCTATACCTTTAATTATGCTAAAACTGAGCTCGGGATTCATCACAAAATTTATGCTAGATCCAAGTTGAAGACATGAATCTCTACAACACTTTTTTATTATTAATTTTAGATCTGTAATTTTATTTTAATTTCAAAAAATATTATCAATATTAATTTTTAAATATAAATTATTTTTTCTTGTAAATAGTTATTATAACTGAAAGCTTACCTATGTCATGTTGGTTAATATTTCTTACTATATTGTGTCGGTATTCCCTAACTGTTAGTATCTATCAATATATAATTTGTCAGAAAAAACCACTTTATTGTCATAACTTCAATCCTCGTTTAAAAAAAAAAGTTTATATAACTGATATTCATTCGTACATAGGGGCATTTTTTTCCGTTTCGTCCCATGCACTTGAATCCTCGGATTCGGCCCTAGTCTAGGTGTAATATATAGTCATGTGAGGGGGCACGAGAGGTGATGTGGAGTCCCAATCACGTCCGGACATCGTGCCGGTGGAGGCGTAAGAGGGGCGTGAAGGCCTTGAGTGTGAAGGAGAGCACGAGCGTGAGGACATATTTGATTGTTTTTTTTAAATTAATTTATCAACCAATCATAATATACTACATCATCCTTTTACTTTTTACCTATCATATTCACACTCACTCACACATTACACCTCAATCCATCACCCAGGTGACCACACTCTCTTTCATACGTGTCGCCTACGTGTAACTGACACACCCTCACTACGCATAATCTTATAAAAGTTAAAAATGGTCCTGTGTGAGATTACCCATGACCATCTTTTCATTTTGAATGGCCATTCAACGTTCGTGATAATTGTTGCTTTTGATTTGTGATGAACTTCTGATTGTTATACTCTAAAAATAAAGCTACCAATCCATTATGATTTGCAAGTATAGTTTGATCTGTTTAAAGTATCAATCACTTAGGTACTATTATCTGAGTTTAAGGAGATAAGAATATAATAAACATGCATGTAAGTACCCGTAACAATGGGAAAACCCAAACCAATATTGCTATAGAGCGCTACATCGTCGCATAGCCACAACTGAGATAGGTTTTATTTACCCGACGAAATCAACAAATCCCCATCCCCGGGTTATATATCCGTTAAACCCCATCCACCCCCATTTAATATCCACCCCAAATTACTTATAAGCACCACATAATTTCAACCTTTTTCTCACACAAATTCTTTCAATTTTCTCACATGCTCTCACCAATTCACCAAATTTCCGCACAAAAATGAACCCAAACAAATTACCAGTCGGTTGCCCTCACCCGTGGACCAATGAGGAGGAGGAAAGCTTAGCCCAGGCTTATACTGTCGTTCAGAACGATGAGATTCCACCTCCGCACTTTTTGGATTTTGGCGACCATGTAGCTAACATCTATCGGAATAATTACGGCCAAAGAAGGCGCACCGCTCACCAACTATGTACCAAATGGAATATGAGAGAAAAGATTGGCCAGTTCAAGGGGATTTACACAGAGATCTATGTGAATCGTTAGCCGACATGAAACGATGATGATATTTTGGAAAGGACGAAAGCACAAACCAAAATGACATGGGTCATAGCTTTACCCATGTCGGGGTGTGTCGCATTATGACCACACATTTAGATTGATCACGGGTTTTATATAATTTTTATTTTATTTTCGTGTAATCCTTTATTTATATTTCTAAATGTTATATTGAATATATGTTTTTTTTAATTAATAAAATATATGCTTTTAATTTAATTTTAAAAAAAAGTTAAGAGCTAAAAATCTTTAAAGAGAACAACCCCCAAACACACACACAAATAGATATCCTGGATTTGCATATTACGTTGTGATATTTGGATCAAGCCCACTAGTCTTGACCTGACTTAGTTTTTAATATTTGGATGCATGTTACCATCCGTGCTTCCATCTATATCTATATATACAAATGGTTTCCTTCAATTCTAAAGCAATTAAACAGCAAAACTAAAGCTAATTAATTCTCTCATAGGTATGCATTCCATCTTTTTAAAAGATTAATCAATTCTTATATATAAACACTTGTCTTGATCGTTCAAACTTTTACAGGTTCTTCGATTTCATCATAACCATGGGAGCCGGTGGCCGAATGAACGAAACCGCAACAAAACGAGACGTTTTCAAACATGTTCCAGTCGAGAAACCTCCATTCGGGATTGCGGATTTGAAGAAAGCAATACCACCACACTGTTTCAAACGATCTCTTTCAACATCTTTCTACTATCTAATACGCGATCTATGCGCGATCTTCTCGTTATATTATATCGCGAATAATTACATTTACAACCTCCCTCAACCTTTTTCTTATCTAGCATGGCCAGCTTACTGGATCCTTCAAGGTAGTATTATGGTGGGCTTGTGGAATATTGTTCATGATTGTGGTCATCACAGTTTCAGCGATTATCCATTGCTTGATGACACAATTGGTCTCATATTCCACTCTCTTGTACTCACTCCATACTTTTCTTTCAAATATAGTCACCGTACGCATCATGCTAACACGAGTTCACTCGAAAAGGATGAAAATTGGGTTCCGAAACTCAAAAACGATACATGGTTCGTTGAAGTTCTTGCGAATCCAATTGGGAATGTGATGATGCTTGGATTTCGGTTAGTGTTCGGTTACCCCGGTTACTTTATGTTCAATCTTCATGGAAGGATATACAAAGGTTTCCCGAGCCACTTTAACCCGTTGGGACCGATCTTTAACGATAGCGAGCGCGCTCAAATCTGGCTCTCGGATGCTGGAGTTGTCGCGGTTCTTTACGGACTATACCGAATCGGAACCAAAACCGGTTTCCAATGGTTACTATACATCTATGGTTACCCATTGTTGGTTATGTGTATGCTCTTCATATTGTTTACTTATCTAAACCACAATCATCCATCGGTTGCGCATTATGATTCACGAGAATGGGATTGGTTAAGAGGCGCTTTAGCGACGGTTGATAGGGATTATGGGATTTTGAATACGATCTTTCACGACGAACCGAATGCGCATGTGGTTCATCATTTGTTCTCCGCAATTCCGCATTATCATATAGTTGAAGCTACACAAGCGGTTAAACCGGTTTTGGGTGAGTATTACAATTATGATGATACTCCGATTTTAAAGGCAATTGTTAGAGAGACAAAAGAGTGTTTGTTTATTGAAGAAGATCATGAGAAAAAAGGTATTTACTGGTTTCGTAAGTAGATAAATGGAAAGTTTTCAGTGACTGAAAATCGATGTATGTTAAAAGACTTGCACTCTGTTTTCTTGTGTATTTTTTCTTCCTTTTGTGATAATAAATATTATATGGTCGTATTATGTGAGATAAATCTAAGAATATAATTAGTGTTAGTATTGTTTCTTCTATTATTTCATTTCTTGTTTGAGTTATATCAATTATTATATGTCATATGTAATCAAAGACTCAGTTAGCCAGACATATGTAAACAACCTTTACACATAAATTAATATACTAATATTTGTTACTAGCCAACGGAATGGTGAAAACTGAAAAGTCAAGATCTAACAAAAAAGTCAAACGAAGTTCATATTGGTTAGAGTGAATCACGTTTTCTGCGCTGACATGTAGTCGTTTAACGCACGAAAGTGTCTAAGAGCTTAGACTATCTGGTATTGGTTAGAGTGAATCACGTTTTCTGCGCTGACATGTAGTCGTTTAACGCACGAAAGTGTCTAAGAGCTGAGACTATCTGGTATGTCTATTATAGGGAGTGGTGGGGTGCGTTGACTTATTTTTTTTTTTAATCAATCATAATATTACATATTATCCTCATACCAATCACAAAACATTACATTAATACCTACTTTTTACCCACTCAAGCCTCACTTAAGACCCATGCATTTCCACCTTTCCACTCACCCACTTTACCCACTCCCTCTCCAACGTGGCATGCCACTCAAGCCTGGTATACCGGATAGTCTTATAGATACCTTGAGACTGACTAAAAGTTAAGTTCAAGTCATGATTCCCATAAGACTCTCCGGTATACGCGTTATGAGGGCGTGGGTGGCCCCAAAAATGCCCCCCACCGTCCCGGGGTGGCGTTATTCTGGCGTTTTGGGTGTGAGCGTGGCCGGGGTGAAGGCGTTATGAGAGTTGACTGATTTTTTATTTTGTTTTATTTTTTTTTCGACTAATCAAAATATTCCACATCACCCTTCTACCAATCACAAAACATCACATCAACACCCTACTTTTTACCCACTCAAGCCCTCACTCACCCTATGCATTTCTACCCTTACACTCACTCACTTTACCCATTCTCTCTCCTACGTGGCATGCCATTCAAGCCCCACTCAAGCCCCGTATACCGTATAGCCTAAGAGATTTTCCCTATCCCCAAATTAGGCATAGCCTAAGTGGGTAACGTGTTTCTTCTTTGTGAGGTATCGGTGTTATGACTGATGTATGAGCTTCCCTTTGGAGACGTTTCAACCAAACAACTTTTGCAGTTTAGGAAAAATAAAATCAATGCAGTCTACATTTAACACCTTTATCTCGTATCAACGTGAATTAATCATAAAAAAACCCAAATGAAAACTCAAACAACTAGAACATATATCTAAAAACCAAAACAACAATCTTTGTGTTGAAACCCAAACAAAAAAAATCAATAAATTAACACCTAAACAAATAATAATAAAAATAGAAAATAATATCAGCAAAAGTATTAAAAAAAAGTAATAACATGCGAACCTAACACCTCCAGGAAGGAAAACGGAGACCTAAAAGTGTTTTTACCACTAAGAGCATTTCCAGGGGCTCATCGAGTCCTAGGTGGCAGGGGCGTAGCTTGTAGAGGGCATGGGGTTGCCCCGGCGACAGCTGATTTTTTCGCGCGTACTGTAAATTTCGCGATTTAGACCGAAATTTTTTTTATATATATAGGCCGGCAACCCACGAAATCCCTGAAAATTCTACATATATGATATTGGGAACCCTTGACAAAAATCTTAAACTTCGCCACTGATAGGTGGCAAGAAGCGGATATGAAGTAGACATGGGTGTACCATTTAAGGAACCATCCGGTTTAGGATCTCAAAGCTTTTATTCGAAATTCTGGATGGAAAAACAAACGTAGGAGTCGTACCCACCTTTCAAGTCTCTCATAATAACTATACATACATATATTTGTATGCATATATATATATAATATTAAAATGATGTTGAATGTTATTTGAAACTAGGTGTATTGTTAGAGATAAAAAAATGAATTTTGAAAGGATGACTGAAAATCTAATGTGATACGTAAGATAGCAAGTCCGGTTTAGGACTTTATAACCATTGAAGATGCTCTAACAAGTTGTCGGGTGTCTAATCCAACAAATAAGTGTAATAAATTGAACCTATGTGAGAAATATAATAGTATTAATGTGAGAAATTCAAAAGTTGTTTGAAGGTCAGTCACTAGTTATGTGACGGAGGTCATATCAGTCACACAAATTGACTCAGCTATCTATGTGGTCACAAGGGGTAGGAGTTGGGGATCGCATCTTATCTGGAGGAGAGCACCTTTTGGCTATCACACAAATTTACTCAGCTATCTCATTAATTTGTATGTTTTCATCATTGTAATTTATTAATTATTATGTGTTTAATGAGATATATTGTAAAAAAAGTTAGAAATCAAATAAAATTCACAAAGTATATATAAAAAGTCATTCATAATATGCGAAAGGTGTCAGTCAGTCGCAAAAAGTGGTCGCAGATCAAACAACTTTTTCAACCCAGTTGAAAGATTTGTGATCAGAAAATTTGTGACTGCAAAAATAGTCGCTAAACTCGGTAATATCATGCTCCCTGGTCGCAAAACAGTCTCATAAATAGAGATTAGCAATAGGGACGCTAGTAGTGAACTTGCTAAACCATTTGCCAAATTTTAATTAAACTAGTAATACTACATCTAAGACGTTTAAATATATATATATATAGATTAATTAGGTTGATTTAGATTAATGAATTAGTCCCATTGACTTGAAATACCCATTGTCCAAAAGAAACAAATTTTCTACTAACAAATATCTTATAAAACCAAGAAGAGATCGATATATATAACAACATATATATAATCAAATAAAGGAAAACCCTTAAGCAAGGAAATACAAATTAACATTATACTTGTACCATTTATCTTTATTTAAAAAAGGGTGCAACAAAAACAAAACAAAAGCACGAGTGCAAATCCTATATAGTATACGGATCAACATAGCTATTTTCATTTTGGTATTTTATTCACCTTCGAAACCAGTAAACACCACTGTTTTCTGCACCTTCATCCGGTTCAACAAAGATACATTCCTTTGTTTCCCTCCAAAAAGCCTTCAAGATCGGCGTATCATCGTACTTGTAATAATCACCTAAAATTGGCTTCACAGCTTTAGTGGCCTCAACGGTATGATAATGTGGAATCGTTGAGATCAAATGGTGCACAACATGAGCATTTGTTACATCATGAAAAATAGTGTTAAAGATTCCATAATCTCTATCAACGGTTGATAAAGCACCTCTTATCCAATCCCATTCTCTTTTGTCATAGTGAGCTAGTGAAGGATGACTATGATGCAAAAATGTGAAGAAGATAAAATGAGCATTCATAACCAACAAAGGAGCACCATAGATGCAAAACAACCATGTAGCAGTTGTGGCGGACGCGATCTTGTAAAGCGCGTATATTGCAACAACCATTCCAGCATCTGACAACCAAATTTGCTTGCGCTCGCTATCGTTAAAGATGGGACTTTGTGGGTAGAAGTGACTTGCAAACCCATCGTAAGGTCGGCCGTGAATATTAAATGTGAAGTACATAGGGTAACTTAGAAGTAACCTTACAAAAGTCATGAACAAGTTACCCATTGGGTTGTTTAGGACTTCTGAATAGAATGTATCCGCCTTTCGTTTGGGGATCCAAACCTCATCATACTCCATTGAATTGGTGTGCGCGTGGTGGCTACGATGACTGTATTTGAATGAGAAGTATGGGGTCAGGAATGAAGAGTGGACGATAAAACCAAGTGTATCATCGAGCCATTGGTATTCGCTAAACGCGTGATGACCCAAATCGTGACCAATGCTCCAAATGCCCATGAAGCTAGTACCTTGACAAAACCAATAAATAGGCCATGTTAGGTAATTGAGGGGTTTAGGTAAAAGAGGGATGTAATTCGAGGCGAGATAGTAGAAAGTGTAACATATCGCGATGTCACGGAAAAGATAATAAGAGGATGTTGCTAGAGATCGTTTAAAACAGTGTGGAGGTATTGCTTTCTTGAGGTCACGTATCTCGAATGGAGTTTTTTCGGTCGGTACGCGTTTGAGAACATTTTTGTCGTCGGTAGCTTCGTTCATCCGGCCACCCGCTCCCATTTTGTGGTGTCCAAAGCAAAGAACCTACAAAAGAAAGTTTAATCAATCAGGATCATAAGAAAGCATACATAAGAATATATGCATGTATAAATAATATAGTTATTTGGTACCTCTATGAGAAGTAATTAGCTTTGTTGATGGACTGCCATAAAATTGCAAAGTGCTAACCATTTTATAGTTGGAGTTTGGGAGCTTGATGATACCAATGAATGAATTGAATTTGACTAAAATTTAATCTACGTGTGCTAGTAATAATTGTACGTACACAACATATGAGCGTTAGTTAAAACTCAAGAGCGTCATATACGGTGTGCTGCATGTGTACGTATAAGTGGTTGGTTAACTACCGGTATTTTGGAACCAAAAATAAATGAGAAATACAAGCTCGATCTGCAGTGTTGACCCATCACCCATGTAAGGACAAAACTTTGTTAGTTGTATCTATTCCGGATTGCAAATAATATATAAAATATAATATTCGGATCTCTTTAGTCTAAGACTCTAAGAGATTCACATCCTACTCTCTGTTCTAGTCTTCATCTTTAAAATTTTGGATATATCAATTAAAATTGCATTCAAATCCGACTTTATTATATATAATTTCTAATTCTAAAATTTTGAATAGAGATTTTCTGATTACAGAGGAACTATATAATTTCTTTGTGAATATATATATAAAAGACAGAGAAAATAGTAATAAAATTAGTGTTCATAAGTGAAACTGAAATTAAATAAAAAATAAGTCGTGAAGGGTTAAACAAAATCTATATATAAATTTAGAAAAATGTGACTTGTGGTTAAATTTGATGTGTTTAATCTATCAAACATATATACTTACGAAGATTTTTTTTTTTTTTTAAATTGGTGTCCATACAAACTTATATCTTATGTAGTTATGTTAAAAGTCCAAACTATTATAACGTTATTTTTTTTAAAAAAATTGGTGTCCATCGACATGACGACATCAACATCTTTTACGTTTTATTTAAGCAAATTTATTTCATCAATATCACTCAACCTTACACTTGCAATGATTTAAACTCTTACCAAATATAATTTTAAAGTTTGTTTTCATTAGCGTTTTTTCTTCTCCTTTCTTCCATCTCCGTGATACATACCATCTAGCATGAACCATGCATGTGCATGTATGGGAATATATTCACGTGAGTCTGTTCACATGAGAAAAACAACAACAATCCCCACATGTTTTTTGTTTCTTTCCATAGTCATTTCCTTTTATTTAATAATGCATTAAGTTTATTTAAAAGAGTAGTGGGTGGTTATCCAAGTTCACCCATGTTCTAGAGTAACGGTAGTTCTTGTAATCTTTTTACTTTTAGGGATCTTTTGGTTGTTAATAAAAGTATGCAGAAAAATATCTAATATCCTATTTTGAATTCATTCAACTTCTTTCTATTTTTCTTTTGGCCATTGTATCTTGATCGGCGCTATTGATTTTTACAATTTCGTCTGGCAGATATTTGCTTACGAAAACATCAAATGTTTATTGATCTTTATAATAATGAGATGTATGAAGAAATAGAAACTAAACACATGAGGAAAAACGATTTATATCACTTTTAATATGTTAGTTAAAATATACAAATTTTTTAGCTTAACCAAATTAAGTTTCTTGCATTATTTTTGTATAACAATGAAGTGATACAGCAACAGAAGGAAATGAAATCGACATTATAGAAGAAAAAAGGTATTTTTTAGGCAGTGTAAATCAAGATTTTGAACGGTTTTAGGACCGCCCAAACAAACATAGCCCAAAAAAACCTTCTTTTTTTAAGCGGTGAAAGAACCGCTCAAAAGATACGAACAACCGCCCAGAAAACATTCACAAAAATGTTAAAATTATTTTTAG
>WOUH02000007.1:359637-372768 GCA_009936405.2 Stevia rebaudiana
TCACCAGCGTAAGCTGATCTTTTCCAAATATATGTAATCTCAGGTATTTGGATTCTAGCCAGGGTATGGGCTACCTAACTAGGCACTTGTGCGATAAGTGCTACACCCAAGAACGCTTCCGCTAAACCACACTGTAAGTCGTGTATTCTGAGTTTGTCTATATATCAATGGGCTCGATCCTGCAATCCCGGCAGTGAAAGTAACACCGACCCGCTCACAACCCGGCCGCAAACCGGGTGACGATTTTCGGGGTGTTACATAACATGCCAGAACCCCCAACCCACAGGATTCAAATTGTAGTTTACTCTAAATATAATTTAGCTATATTAACGTAGTACGATTGTAACTCTTAGAGTACATAAGTTAGATAAAGTAAATAGTGAAATAAGGAGTAATAAGAGATAGAAGGTTGTTTAATAAATGAAATATTAAGTACTACATGAGCAAGAAATATAATATAAATAGATGAAATGAAAGAAACAAGAAAATTCAATGTTGGGATTATATAATTGTGTCATATGCCGCAAAAATTACTTATTATCAGTTATAGACATATGTAATCTGGAAAATTTCAGTTGCGCTCTATTCAAAACAAATCTATTTATTGTCTCGATGTAATACACGTACCTTCAACCCAATTCAAAACTTTTTGAACAATTGCATATACTTGCCAACCCATACGTGAAACTAGCGTACTTAGTAAAAGTTCATGCCTTCTAGATTAGAGGTCAAGGTTCAACTCCTTGTAATGAACAAATTTACTAAAATTTAGGAACACTTTAAGATTACGTATAAGATAGATTTGTTGTAAAAGATACATACATATATACTTCTATATTAATCACGAGTAACATATAGTGTGTTTCTTATTCAGTTCCTTAGTTAAAATCCAAAACCATAATAAATTTGTATGAACAAAATAATAATATCCGATTTATCATATAATATCTTCATTGAACTAATAAAACCCGATTCTTTACTGAACACCGATCTATCGATACAATAAATTTTCATTGAAGTAATAAAATCCAATCGATTTCAGGCTTTCAGCTAAGAAACAGGATGATATTGCTAATAATTAAGCACACAAAGTTTATATATATTCAGTAACGAAATAATAAAACCCAATGGTAAGGCCTATTACCATGAATCAACCACTCCATTTGTTGTATATTATGACTCGTTGCAATTCATTATAATAATATATACTTATTAAAACCAGCATGACTAATTAAAACCTGTTATGACAAATTATTTAAGAGTTCTACTAAAACCACTATGTACAATTACTACTAATAATTAATTGAGTTCTTGCGGAGTTAATATGGAAGAACAAATTAAACTTTAAAGTAACTCTTGTTCTCATGTGGTTCTAAAAATTACTTTACAATTTAGTGATTTACGGACCTCAGGGTTTCTACTTATCTATTTGTTTCTATGAAACCACTATATTACCACCTCAGGTAATACATGTGCTTGATCAACAATGAAGATCGACAATGTTTTTATCAAACACTCATTCATTATAAGCCTATTTAGCTATGTATAAACCGTAAAGATTTCTAGTATTTTGTCATGAAATGAGATACTACGAAATAAAAAGTGACGAAAACTGAACCAAACTAAAATTCCGGAACCCATTTGGCAGTTGATAGTAAAACGTATCGATCAAACATACATGTATACAAAAGTGAATTAGTGACACGTATATAATTTTATACATTATAATTTTATCTTTGTCATGTATTATCCTAATTCTTTAGTAGTAGAGTAAGTCATTTCGTATGAAGCTAATGGATTTAAAATTTTTAATGGCATGTCGACCACAATTAATTAAATAAATAACATTGCTATTTAATTAGGTTTAGAGTATTTTTGAAACAAAATAAATTCTAATCACATGTCGGTAAAAGAAGTGTGTGTGGATGGTTTTTTGCTTCAATCTTATCATCCAAATAGATTTGAATTAAAGACTTTGAAAAGACTTGAGTTGCGAGCCCACGTGGAAATTCCAGCTTCTTTGGTTGTGTTTCCATGGTGGGTCCACTTTCAGGAGATATATCCATAAAACGGGCCCATAACCTGTTTCTTGCTTATTGCTCAATATTTGGAGCCCATATAAAGCATTTATATAAAAAATGACCATATAATGTGGTCACTAATCAAATAGTTGGTGGGTTGTTCTTTTTCATTAAAGTTTAATGTTCCAATGCATGTATCCACAGGTATGTTAAGTGATTTTGGACATATATCTCTAATGGATTTCAATGTAATCAAGAAAGAGATTTGTTGAGAGATGTATGGGACCATGGTCAAGATTGCTTAGTTTCATCCCCTTTGGGGCAATATAAGAAAGATTCATACTCTTTTTGTATATTTTTAATATTATATCACTCTAACAAGTAACATTTTACTACATAAAGTACACGAGCAATGATCAAAATGTAAAAATCGGAAATTTGTAGAGACAAAAACGTAACTTCTATAGTTAAGGACTTTAGCATATATATACTAGAATTAAATTTTTGTCCACACGCCAATCTTTATGTTCTTTTAGTTATATGGATATGGTTCTTGTTTTTTATAGTTATATCAGTTTAGAGTTGGAAAATATAAGTATGAAACATTTTTTATTCCCTTTTTACATATTGGTTAAAAATACATAAATATATAAATTCACTTTTCTAGAATCTTTAAGAAATATTTGTCCTCAAGGGACATTCGTGTGGTTAAGGTGTTTCACATCTAAAACTAAAGGTTGAGAGTTCAAATTCTGCCAAAGACAGATGTTATGTAATTTAAGAGTAAAATTAGATGATGATTGATGAGTGTGTGTTTGTCTTTAAAATAATTAATAATTATTGTCGTAGAACTTTAAATATAACTTAACGAATGAAAGGGGAAAAAGAGAGTATAATTAAAGTAAAGATTTTTCGATCATTTTAAGATACATGAAGTTTCATACTACATGACCCAAAGATTATTGAATCATTAAGTGCTGCATTGTCTAATAATTTAATATTTTCAAAAAAATAAAATAAAATATTGTTTGACCTTTTTCTAATAAGTTTTAGTATTATACTTGTGGTAGTTTTTATCAAAGACGCTACCTTTGTATCGGTAAGTTTAAGAAACATGTTAAATGATTTTGAGTCTATCTCTTAATAAAGGTTCAGCACACAATTCTACCAAAACAACCCTGACTGCTCAAAGTGAGAAATTTAATAATTGGTTTTTATGACCTTTATGTGAACTTGATTATATGTATATTTTCTAAGGTATATGTGGCTAAATGTAAAATATCTTCCTTTTGATAGATGTTGAGAAAACCTGACATACGTATTCTAAATCTTATTATGACAGAAATCCATTATTTATAAACAGTTTGAGTCTCCTTTTAATCATTTCCTTCCCCAAACAGATGACCATAAATTATTAATTAAATTGTTACGACCCTATTAATGACCCATTATATCTTTTTTTAGCTTATTCTTAATTAAGCATGTAAGGCACCAACTTATTTGTGGCTTGTATGATGACAAGTACACCATGATTAAACTTTCATCTCAATGATTTATATAATGACCCTACATGGTTTAATTCATAGTTCTTATGGATCATAAGCCTCTACCATGAAAGTTGTGGTCTATTGAGCGTATTGGTTTGCCCTAAGAATTCTCGTGAAGTTTAAGAACGAGGAATCCTTCCTCACACGAGATTCTTACTTAGCTGGATTAACCAGCTGTTAATGGAGAAGATCGCGACATGTAAACTGCAAAACCATACATTGTTAGCCTTACCATAGAGACGAGGTGTCTTTGTAACCCAACTTTGGCGTGCGAATAAGTATTCTTGTGTAAGAGAGTGTGAATAAGTATTCTTGTGTAAGAGAGAACTACGATGGTAAGAATGAAGGTGGGTAAAACTAGATGAACATTTCAAGTATAAAAGTATCTCTACTATTTATACCATTTGAGAATGTGGAATATATTGAGTTCATGAGTTGTATTGTACTATATAAGTAATTTGGTGAGCATGTGAATCCAATATATTTCCATGGGCGAATACTGGTGAATTTGAAAGCCCTCTTACCCACCTTTACGGCCTTTTACTTTCTTCTGGCCCAGCCCAAACGAAATTAGTTATGGCCCAAATGTAACCCCAAAGAATCAGAGTGTAGCCTTCTTAGGCTGTCCAAGTATCCATATATAAACACATCAATTTTCCTATCCCACACCAATGTGGGACAAGGGAAGTAAGTTTTGTTAAAAATTTGGCTATTTTTATTGAATACAAAACACAATTTATGGTTATTTTTATCATTCAGCAGAGTCAGTCAGATACAGAATCAAACAGCCAAGTTTCAGTCAGATGTAGACTCAGTCAGAACTTCTAACTGGGTCAGCTTCTGACTCAGTTAGATCATACTCAGTCAGATTTATCAAACAGCCCCTAAATTGTATGAAAAACAGTTGTTAAAAAATATTTTAGTCATTTTCATTTTTATTGACTTTTTTTTTGTGTGAATATATTTAAATATTTTTTACACATTAATTAAATTTATCATAGCGTTTAGATTGTCAAAAAATCTTGTTATCGTATTCTACTACTTTTCA
This sequence comes from Stevia rebaudiana, assembly GCA_009936405.2. Lineage (NCBI taxonomy): Eukaryota > Viridiplantae > Streptophyta > Magnoliopsida > Asterales > Asteraceae > Stevia > Stevia rebaudiana. Next base: position 364,254 of record WOUH02000007.1, read on the forward strand.
TATTTGATTTATGCATAAAGTACAAATAAAAGAGTTACATTATTTATACACTAATCTCAGTTTTAAGATTTAATTACACAGAAGGTTCTTGTGGTTAGGCTTTATAAAGGGATTAGGCCCTCAACTTAAAAAAAAAACTACATAAAAGGTCAGACAGTTTTAAAACGAATAAGACTAAACGTTTCGAGCTTGGATGACTGCTAACTTTTTTCTGTTAAATGAGTGTTAAATAACAAAATTGTCCCTCTTTAAAAAACAAAGCTAAATGCCAACATCCACTTTTGTCTCTCTCCATGTCTTTTATCTCTCAATAAGCATCACCATAGCAAAACTTTCAACCACCGCCACCGTCAACTACCATCATAGACCTTCCGCAAGTTTGTTTCGTCCAACAACCATCACTGTCAACCCATCACCTCCAAGCAAAGCTTGTTATTGACGGGAGATTGAGAGCATATGAAGGGTGGGTGTATGCAGGAAGTTACACACCACTTCTGTTGTAAACCATGACGTAAGAGTGAAACTCGCGTAGCCAAAATCTGAAATTTTCTTGAGAAAGGATGGTTCCTTGTCGCCAAATGAAAGATGAGGTCCGGCGACAAATGATGGGAGTAGCGTCAAACAATCAAATCTTTGGGTTTGTTCCCGTATTTGTTGGTGTATCTAACCTCATTGACCCACCGAAGGCGACGTAGCGGATGGCGGTGGAGTTGCAGGTATTGAGAGTTTTAGGTTGGGTGTCGGTGAAGAATCAGATGGGGAGGTGGTGGGGAGCAAGGTAGCAGGTGTAGTTGTTTAGCGGCGGTGAGCAACGGTCATCGATGTGGGTCGAAGGAGGTCATCGTCGGCAAAGGGGTGTGGGGGTTGGCGCCAGAGAAGACGAACAACAAGTTGGGTCAATGTACCCTGTTTGCGTTGTGCATACTACGCGTATACATTGTCATCTGACAAACTGTTCATTTTTTTGAAAACGTTTTATTAAAAAATGTCTGCGCGAGCTCTTATTGATGTAGACTTGGCTCAGCCACTTCTAAGGTTGCAGAGGATTAAACACCACCACCCGCTGTCCACTACCTCCACCCACCACCCATCGTTAGCCACCACCACCGTCCACCCCCACCACCACCCACCGTACCACCACTCTCTACCATCACCATCATCCATACACCACTACCAGTTTATTTTAGTAGTATACAAACGTTAAAAAGTAAACAGTCTTCTTCTTGTAGACTGCAGAAGTTTGGTCCACCTTTTATTCTACATATGTCTGCAGATGTGGTCCGTAGACCGCATGCATTCTACCTCTTAAAAAACAAATTGCACCTTAGTTAACTAGACTTATGGTGTCCCCCCACTTATTTAACAAATTAATTCAAATTTAACTCTTAGTTAGTTTTTTTTATAAAATTAATTTAGGGGTAATTTTGTATCCATTTAATAGAAAAAGTTAATAGTCAACTAAGTTTGAGACCTTTAGTGTTATTCTTTTTAAAACTATCGGACCTTTTATGTAGCTTTTTGAAGTTGGGGACCCAATCCATAATAAGGTCGAAACCACATACACCTCCATTGTAATTAACTCTAGTTTTAACTAAACCAATTTAAAAGTTGGCGTGTACTAAAAACACATGCCCAAGTGGTTAAGAAGATAAGAGGTCTCAGGTGCAACTCTTTCCCAAAACAGAATTGCTCTTGATATTTCTGTTATGAGTAGAAAATGCACATCAGATAGAGGTCACTGAGGAGGGGAGAGGGTTGACGAATTTCATCCAGTTCTCGCTTATGTGGAGGTACGGTCTCACAAATGTCGAGTAATCAACATTAGCTAATCACCCGGCTACCAGTTAATAGCACTCGAGATCATCTACTCTTAAAAAAAAGGTAACTTGTAACTCATTAATAACACATGAATCACTTTCTTATAGAGGACATACCTAAGTACCTAACTCTTTGACCGATTAGAACAAAATAAACGACAAGTTGATCGACTGGTTTTCTACGTGTCCCATATATGTTTATAATTACTCGAATTCTAAATACTTAATCGGTAAAAATCCATATTATAAAGAAAAACAGTACGTGGTTACACCACAGGGGACTAGGTGTAGCTCCACCGTTGATTCAATTGTATAACCTCACCCACCAAAACGTGACAACAACAACCATCTCTATTATTGGTGCATATATGATATATGGGCCAGACCATGTATTTCTCACCCCTTAAATCCGCTAGAGTTGTTAAGATGCTCTTAAATTAGACTTATGTTTGACTTTCTAAAGTCTAAAACGTTGTTTTTGACCTTAAATTTATCGGCAATTTTTTAGTTTTTGAACTTTTTTTTTAGTAATCTTAGATATTCAAGTAATTAGGCAGGGCTTGAAGTAAAAGTGTTTGAATTTATTGAGTGTTTTGCAAAAAAAAAATGGTCTAAATTGACAATATTTGACCTGGAAATTAGGAAAGTAATGTGTTAGGTTTGTGACATATGCATATAGATACAACGCACATGCATGCATGAGTTAACATAACAAACTTTCTTTCACCGGTAATATTTTTAGAAAAGAAACAAATAACAATTTATATGTAATTAACAAATAAAGAAACAAATAACAATTTCTATGGTAATTAACAAATAATGACTCATTGGAAAACCATAAAAAAAAAAAAACTTGGAAACACTTGTGGGTCATTGATTATTTTTGTACTAGATTATTTTTTTTTACTAGAGTATTTTTTTTGTACTCGATTTTTTTTTTTGTACTCGATTATTTTTTTTGTACAGGAATAGTTTTTTTTGAACTAGATTAATTTATTTTTGTACTAGATAATTTTTTTTTTGTGTTCGATTATTTTTTGTGCTAATGATCAACGGTGCACGAATGTTCCTCAGTTGCCCAATAAACCTTCCGCATATGAAATATATACTTTATTTAGTTATTCTTATCTACTTATTTGTACAACACACATCTTTACATAAAATAAATTAAAATGGTGTCATGTATATCAACGTACACATCTTTTAAAAATTGATAGAACATAACGGCAATTATATACAAACGACATATATGGCCGACCAAAGATTCTAAAAATAAAATGGTTTTAATTTTGTTTGACATATGGTTGTTAAAAAAGGCCCCACTTACATCTGGTATAAAATGTTGCTACTATTACATCCTCCATTAACAAAAAATGGGGGTTTCAGGAACATTGGAGTACATATCAGACATGATGAACAATGGACATAAACACAAGAAAAAAAAGAAGCAGTTACAAACCGTGGATTTGAAGGTTCGAATGGATTGTGATGGTTGTGAGCTTAAGGTCAAGAACACACTCTTGTCTCTCTCTGGTAAGTAAACGTTACTTACATATAGATTTTACTGCCAAAAAACACTCGACGAGATGGAAATTTGAATAATATAATTTAAAACATCTATTATCCGATCCTCTTTATAATAGCCATTCAAAATAGAATAAAAGTCAAAATTAAGCAGCTAACAAGAAACGTGTGAATTATTGAGCATAAATTACGTTAGTTATAATTAAAAACAAAATAAAATTAAAACAAGTAATCTGGAGAATAAAATTAAAACAAGTAATTATAAAATTAAAACAAGTAATTTGGAGGATAAACTGGTCGGGTGGTAGGTGCAGACTGAGGGTTGAAGGTAGAGGTGGTGGTGAGTGTGGTGCCCAATTTCATGTACAATTTATTTCAATTACTTTACGTGAACCTAATCTGAAACAGTTGCTAAAAAAAGTTACTTTGAACTCTTCATTTTTCAATCTAGGTCACCCATTTAAAAAAGTAACATCTGTGTTGTTTTATCGAATAAGTTACACATGGGTAAATTTCCAACAAAAAAGACCAAGATTAAGTAACACATGTATTACATTATAAAATTGTAAGCCAAGATTCAGTTTTTTGGTTAATTTTATAAGATTAGGTTCACATAACACACCTCAATTTGTATAAATCTGACGTAGAGATAATTTGTGAGAACCAAATGAATTTACATGTGGCAATGACAAAGGGACGACTTTGGCCGTTTAGTTATTATCAGATTCTCATACTCAACCGTAAACTGGCCCTAAAACCCGATCTTAGACCCGTTGGGTAGAGTCACTAAGACCACTATCATTCAGAACCCAAACCAATCTAATATATCATTAAAAAACTAATATCTCTCTCTTCCACTTACACAACCCAACCTCCACCTAATTTTTCACTCTCATCCACAACCCAATCTTACCCAATTTTTTATTAAATAAATATGATTTATAATTATTTATATTTTATCAAAATAATTATTTTAAAAAAAAACTTACTCTATAAGTTTAAAATATAAATTTAAACATAATATATAAAGTTGTATATATATATATATATATATATATTTAATATTAAAAACCCGCATTTTTTAAACAACTATGTTATTAATAAAATTTATACCGGGATGTTCACAAAAAATAGATATACAAAACTGTGACTTTAGATTTTATAAATTTTTTTTTATTATTATAAGTTATTAAGGAAAAACTAAATTAAATATGAAATGAACTGAATGAAGAGAAAAGAAAAAACAAAATAAAATGAGGAGCCAATACACATGTGACAAAGGTCCAAGGAATCTTTCCCAACCTTTTGTAACCTTGGTTCTTCATCACGACCAGGTCATGTATTTGGGTTGTTAAAAATTGTTTTTTCATTATTTTTAATGTAATGTGGCAACCCAACCTAGCAAAAAGAAACTCATCAAATATCTAGTATACCTGCTTGGGCTTCCCATATATATCTTTCAAATTTTCTAGATTTTATATTCAATTAATTGTATATATTACATATAACTAAATAGGTAGTGGATTAGTAGATTATTTTATTAGAATACAAAATGAATAATTATATGCTTACAGGTTTGTTTTCCGGTGTAATTAACTAATTGGGTTGTTAGCTTGTTATTATAGATTTATAGAATATCATACATGTACTGTAATGTACCGAATTGAACGTTTAGAGTTTTGGTTTGACGGTATGGTTTTTGTTCGCTTACCATCCCTAGCTATATAACAAAATTTTTCACCCAAATCAACTCCTCTATAGACGAGTTACGAGTAGATCTGATTCCCGCAAGTATCGATTTCATGTGTCATTTAATTTGTATAAATAACCATCACAAGATGGCCTAGTGGTAAAAAGGAGTTGGTGTTAGAGCTTAGAGTCCAAAGTGACCCAAGTTCTAGTTTCACTTGAGACATTACCGGGGATACTAGGCATCTTGTGGTAGTGCTTGAGCGTGGGTGTCCCCCGCCACCCGGCTTCGAGAACTCAGTGAGTTGATTGCCTCCTACGTTTCGCCCTTGTGGCATGGGTGTCGCAAGCCGGTCAGCGGGTCCAGTATACCCATTTGTATTTAATTTGTATAAATCTAAATGGATTAACATTGTTGAATGTAGGAGTAAAGAAGGTTGAGATAAACAGGAAACAACAAAAGGTAACAGTGAGTGGTTACGTAGAAGCAAACAACGTTTTAAAGAAGGTAAAGTCGACAGGTAAAAAGGCAGAGATATGGCCATATGTGCCCTACAATCTTGTGTCACAACCCTACGCTTCTCAGGTTTATGACAAAAAGGCCCCTCCAGGTTATGTCAGAAAATTAGAAACCACTGATGTTACTAGATTTCATGAAGACCCTTATGTTACATTATTCAGTGATGATAATCCTAATGCATGTTCTGTTATGTAATTAAGGTTTTTAATATGGTGTCGTACGTTCGTTTTGATGGATGGTTTAGTAATGTATAGTATAGGTACGCTGTAAGTTAGTGTTATGGTCGCTACTCGCTAGCTATTTTGTCAACACTTGATATCGTTCTTCAATGTGTACCAAAATATATATGAGGATTCTGAGTGCTTCCACAATAGTATATATATGAAATTAAATTAGCTTTTTGTTAAGTCGTTTATCAAAATTATTTGTTTCATCATTAAATGTTTGGAAATTACCCACATGGATATGTTTGACCAAATTATTACCAAAGTAGATATGAAAAACGCAAGCTAAATCTTAAAAAGCGTAGACTAAAATTCTGGTCAACAGTCTCAATCAGTTAACAACACCTGTAATTAAAATGCATGCCGCTCAGCCCTCCTCATATGTTATTATTTTTTAAAATAATTTGCAACACTGAATCACATTTTTTTCTTTTAATACGAGTATAGTAAATTAATCTATATAAAAAAAATCACGTCATTATTTCTTTATTGTTACATATACCTATGTATATTTGCATATACATTAATACATTAAAAAACTAATGAAATACTTGTATGATATGCGTAAACTAGTTTAAAGTATTAAAATATACGAATTAACATCATACTGCATATATGCAGTCTGACAACAGTATGTCATATTGCATGTATGCAGTATACCTAAATTGATGAAAAACATGATTAAATACTTATATGAAACGCGTAAAGCAATTCAAATGTATAAAATATACAAATTATCTTCATATTTGCAGTATGAAGATAATTCGTATATTTTATAACTTTGAATTTGTTTACGCGTTTCCTATATATATTTAATCATGTTTTTTCTCGTTTCTTCATCTATTTATGTATACACACAATTGATGCATATTACAAAATGCCATTAATGAGTGGTTTTGTGGTTCTCACATGAATTATTGGTTTTCGTTTGAACCATCCCCTACTTTGATATAACTATCAATCAGTGTCTGTTAAAAGAAAAGTAAAATTAACAATAGGTTCTACTTAAGGGTTGCGTCGATTTTGCTTCATTGTTGCAACTTCAAGGTTGCAACGATTTTTCTTCAAGGTTGTGTTGTTGACATGTTTCTACTCGAAGGTCATGTCAAGCGGGAAGAAACCGAGAAGTGAGTTAGCATACTGGAAAAGCCCCGACCCGACTGTAGGGCTTATTTATATGAAGTCACGGGTTGCATCTAGGTTAATTAGTAAAGTCCGGATAATAGATATATAGCATTTGGGCTGATGTCAATTGGACAATTATTTGGGCTATTGTCTTTTATATACGCATGGTAAGTAGTTACGTTAAAAAAAAGTGTTGAGTTTCAGCCCATTCCCAAAATCTAGTTCATCAAGTCTTAAAGAACTTTGTTGACATTGGTTGCAGGAGCAATTTATACTAAATTGAGTTTCCCAATTGATATATAAAGTTTCTATGTTACTCTAAAACTTTTAGTAACTGTTTCAATCTATATGATTTACGAATATTCAAGTTCTCTAAAGTTAAAATAGGAAGATAAAACATTTATTAATATTTATTACTATTTAGTGAATATTTTCCGTCAACTTTACTTCATTTTAAGCCATGATGAACTTTGTTTGTATTTTGTGAATTTGTTTTCTTTACGGTCACCTCCTACTTCAAGATGATTAAAAAAAAATTCAATTATTATACACCAAGATGCATATATACCAGAGTGGCAACTTTTGCAATGTCTTTGTTATCTATTTTAAATAACTGAGATCGTGTTGGTTACTGCTCCAACTGCGACATGCGTAGTAGGATTGTATTTTTTTTTTAAGTTATGTTTTAGGGTTTTAAGTTAGAGTGATAATTATACCAAGTGTTTTTGTATATGCATTTTGATATTTGGGGTTATACCAACATTTCCAATTTAACACACGAGGAAAACCTAGTTAATTTAACAATTAGGGTTTTTTTGGTATGGGGTAATGGAATGGACGGCGGAATGAAATGGAAGCCGGAATGGAATGGACAAGGTAATGGAATGGATGAGGGAATGAAATAGATCATTACCATTCAATTGTCATGTTTGGTTACAAGTGGTAATGAAATAAATCGTTACTTCATGTTGTTTGGTATAAAGAAAAAAAAGATGAAGGAATGAAATACAATTTGAGTCGGGTCAAGGTTCTGGTTAATGATCGGATCATGGATCGGGTCGTGGTTCAACTCATGGGTCGGTTCGTAGTTTAGGTTGTGGGTAGGGTCATGGTTTGGGTCGTGGTTGTCTTTCAGGGATTGGGTCATGGGTCGGGTTATGATTCGAGTCATGGTCGGGTTATGATTTAGATTATGGGTTGGGTAATAGGTCGGGTTATGATTCGAGTCATGGGTCGGGTAATGGTTTGGACTTTGGATCATGGGTTGGCTAATGGGTCGAGTTATGATTCAAGTCATGGATCGGGCCATAGTTTGAGTCATGAGTCGGGTTATGGTTTGGGTCATGTGTTGGATCATAGGTCGGGTTATGATTCGAGTCATGAGTCGGGTCAGGGCCGGCCCAAAGGGTGGGCGAACCGGGCCGTCGCCCCGGGCCCGATATTTTGAGGGGCCCAAAAATTTTAAAAAAACACATTATAACCATTTCTTTCTAGATACAATCAACAAACTATCATGTAGCTAAGTGGTTAAGACACTCCATAAAATTACAAGAGGTCATAGGTTCTAAACCCCTCCCATGCACCCCTTTTACATTTTAATTAACCATCCTCATAGT
>WOUH02000007.1:384744-398035 GCA_009936405.2 Stevia rebaudiana
TAATAGTTAACCATTGAGCTTGTGAACAATCATTGAGGTCACGGCCGGTGTTTCCGCCGCCGGCTAGGGTGTGACAATTATAAATGCTAATGTGGCTTTATAGGTTTACCATTTGTCATTTCATAGTTACTTAGAGATTCCTCGCGCGTTACGACAGGTAATTCGTTATAATCATGAGCACATTGAGCAAGATAAATACAACCTTGAGTATCAAAATATAGATAAAAAAATGCCGCAACGGATTTCAATCTAACAAACCATAGGTTAAGCCGCAACGCAAAATATTTTAAAGCTAAAACAAAGAAAAGTAAGGAAAAATATCTTATGAGAAAAGTTTGGTAGATGCATATAAAATGAAACCGGTTGCCCTCAATATCTGTACTCTTGAATATCCGTCAAATGTGTGAAGTAGAGGTGCACAAAAAACCGGTTAATCGATCCGGTAATGGTTGAACTGGATTGTATGGTCAGTTTGAGTGGTTTCGATTAACCGGCGGTTTGCAATTGGTTTGGAGTTTTAGGGGACGAACCGGTTTCAAACCGGTTAAAGCAAAACCGGTTTGGGTTTCAAACCGGTACCAGTTAACCGTTGCTTAACCGGTCTAGTAACAAAAATCAAAATTATTATACCAGTTAACTGCCAGTTAATCAGTTCGGTTTCAACCCGGATCGGTTCCATCGGTTTGGGCATATAGGTTATTGAAACGGTTCCATCAAAAACCGGTTTTGGGTTTTTACAAAAAAAACCGTGTCGTTTTTGAAAAAACGGTTTAAGGCCGGTTAACCGGCTTGTGCACCTCAAGTGTGAAGCATAAGAAAAAGATTAAAAAAAGTTGCCAACATCTAGACATGCTCAATTGCTCATACCCACGTAATGCTTGTGTAAGGCACCGTCAGGCTGCTAACCACTAAACACAAACTTCTAGCTTATTAACTTCGGAAATATTAAGGTGATTCGACTATTTACAGTACTTTCTAAATCAAATAGATATAACCATTTTACTTGTGATATGATATGCACTCATCGGGATAAATTAGGCTATTTTTGCTGGGTCTTTATGGGCCGAACTGGATTAGTATTAAGCATTTGCTTCAGTGCCTCAGAGGTAGTAATTAAGGGAAATATCTTTGACCGTCATTAGGACATCCTTTGGAGCTTTGCACCAATCAAAGATCTTGTCCCAAACGCTGCTGGCCCTGCTGCATCTGAGTAGCATATGATTGGTCGTCTCCGGTGTTGATCCACAAACCGGTGGTGTTTAGAAAAACCCGAAAACGGTTTAAAACCGATAACCAAACCGTATTCATAACCGAAAAAAACCGAATCGAATTTGAAATTCAGTTTATAACCATAACTGAATTCCGAATTCAGTTTATGGTTCGGTTATTGGTTTCACATTTGTAAAAACTTCGGTTTATTCTATTTAACCGAAAACCTAAATAAAAAAAAAACAATATTTTTATTAAAAGTATATAAAGGCTTCCAAAACCCTAAAATCTAAATTATTTCACTTCACTATCAGTTGCAACTCGCATAACACATTTGCATCTCTTCCCAGACGACCTGAAATCGAGTGCTCGACTGCTCCCTCCGGCCGTCCGGCGACCTCCGTCCTTCCTCCGGCGACCAACGGTGACTACTGCTCCGCCTCCTCTGCGTCACCTTAGTCGGTATGTATTTTGATTCTCAACCAGCTCGTCTATGTTAAGATTATTGTTCTAGTTTTGTTTATTTAGTTTCTATAAACGCACCCTTAAGATTAAAACACTGAATTTTAGTTTTGTGGTTAAATTAAGAAAACGAGAAAACGAAGACAAGTGAATGCACTTATTAATTTTAGACAGAAATTTTTTTGGTCCAACTAGTGATTTTTCAATTTGAAATTGAGGGGAGATGCTTTGTTTTCATGAACTGTTTATTACTCGATTATACATTTAATCACAGATTTTCTACATTAAAATAATTCTGCTTCAGAAAGAAATTATGCTTCTGAATTTGATAGATTATACATTTAATCACAGATTTTGTGAACTTTGAAAGTTGTGTTTGGTAAATGGTACTTTGGTTTGTGGTTTTTCTAAGCCTTTGTTTTAGGATATGTTTGTTTTGTTTTGTTGGAAATTTGAGTGTTATTTTTCTTAGTCTTTGTTTTGTTTGAAATTATAGTAAAGTTGTTCAACTCACTAATCGTGTTCAAGACAACTGTAAGAAATCCCAAATCAACCCAACTTGGAAAAATTTGTTAAACTATATTTGGTGCAGTCATTACATGAGGCTTGAATTGGGATTAAATTATACAAATATTTACAACAAGTTAACACACGTTTGACTATGCAAACAAAGCAAAAAGTAAACTCAAAACTTAGAGGCCAAGGTTGAAGAATATGGCCACTGAGTGCCACTATAATAAAAGATAAATTCCAATTGAAGAATATGGCCACTGAAGAATAAATGCCGCTATTGTGTGAGTCGGGTAGGCAATGGCAGTCGAAGCGCGCACTCGATAGGTTGGGTGGCAGTCGTGCTAACTGGTTAATGATTGTAATCACGGTGCCCAAGGCAGCGTAATAAGGGCGATGTTACGTGCCCTGATAGGGTTAGTAAGTAGTGGTTGTAAAGATAAATTCCAATTCCTTATGAATATTTTGTTACCAAATTAAATAATATAATCTACTTCCTTTGGTAGATTTAGTTCCATTAAATTTTCAAATTTCTGACTTTCATGTCTAAACATGTTTGGGTCAAATACATTTTTTTTGTGAAAGTAGTGACTCCATTTGAGTCCAAAACATGATCTAATTGAAGTAGACTCTCCTTAAATTGAGAATTATAGAAAAACCTAACAATTTTAAAAAGGTTCACCTGCTGTATGTTAAGAATAGAGTAGTAACACAACGAAAACTGATTAACACAAATACACATAAGCAAAAAAATTGACACAAGGATATAACGTGGTTCAGTATGCATGTGTCTACATCCACATGTTGCAACTTGGATTTCATTTATAGATAGGTGATATAGATTACTATACAAGACTAGAATTATATAGAGAACAATTAGGTTAAAAGACTAAACTGGGTTGGGCTTTATGCGGGCTGCCTAAAAGCCCAAAAGGCCTACCAAAACCTAACACATAGAGGAGGTGGTGTGTGACACTGTGACGTTCCCTCATTTGTATCCATCTTAAGCTGTCAAATTTTATAATGACCCAAAGTGACGCGTTAAATTGATTAAGCAAACTTGAATTGACTCGTTATCCAAATGAAACCATAAGCAATTCTCTTTACATATATGAATATGATGTACAAGTATAACTTTAATATGCTTCTCTTGTAAGCTACTCACCTTGGCCCAGATAGAATAGAAGGCAACAATGGTGTTGAATCTTTGTCCTGACTAATGTTTTTTTGTAGTATTGGATGTGTGAAACTATAGTCCAAGTTCACTTCAACATTCATTCCTCCTTCTAACACCTTAACTACTGATGACATTGAAGGCCTTTGTGTATAATCAGTCTGTAAACACCAAGAAGCCATCTTCATCATCTCCAGGACCTCTGTATGGTTCATTTGCATATCTTCACTGTTTATGTCAACCATATCTAATAAAGTTTCTTGATCCCAACATTTTTTAAAGATATGAAGTAAGTGCCAGTTTTCTTCTGACTGAGATCGGTCAAAATTCTTTCTCCCACACAAGATCTCTAAGAGGACGATTCCAAAGCTGTACACATCCACCTTTTCAGTGATAATTGAGCTCAACCACTCTGGAGCAAGATACCCAGGTGTTCCCCTCATAGTGGTCATCACTTGAGTTTGATCTCTGTCCATGAGCTTAGACAACCCAAAATCAGATACTTTGGCGTTGAAGTCGTCGTCTAAGAGTATGTTTTGTGGTTTAATATCAAGGTGGATGATTTTTTGCCTACAATCTTCATGGAGATATGCTAAACCTTTTGCTATATCAAGGATAATTTTCTTCCTACGTTCCCATTCAAGTACGTGTTCTTGGTTTCCATGGTAGATCCACTTTTCCAGTGACCCGTTACTCATGAAATCATACACTAGAAATCTTTGTGCTTTCCAAGTACAAAATCCCCTAAGTCTAACCAGATTCACATGGTGAATGCTGCCAATGGATTGAACCTCAGCTAGGAATGATTTCTTAACGCGTGAAAGACCTTCAAGGCATTTTACTGCAATCCTGGTGCCATCTTTGAGACTGCCTTCGAAAACTGATCCAAATCCTCCTTCACCAAGCTTCTTACTAAAATTCTCAGTGGCAGTTTTTAACTCTTCGTAAGAAAACCGGTTCGACATTCCTGGCATATGATCTAAACCCTCTTCCATCTCCATTTCATCTCTCTCTTTTGCTAATCTCCTCTTACACTTGATCCAAATAAAACCAACCAAACCACAAGTCACCACGATGAAGAAGACCCCCAATGTTAAACCAACAATGAACGCAATTGGCGACGGTTCGTTAGGCTCAACTGGAACCACAATTGAAGGCGAAGGTGGTTCACCTAGAGGCACAAGTGAAGGCAACCCCTGTGTAACAAGTCCATCACTCCATGATCCATTATCCGAGTTGCTAAAGCTCCAACTCAAGATATGGTGACTTTGACTCAAAGTCCCGGTTGAAGCACTAAACCCCAAATACATTTCATCTTCCAACACATCATTAAGATTCACGAGTGCACCACATATGAAACAACCACCGGGTTTTTCACCAGCCGGAGCGATACTCACATCAATCGTAGAATCTTGATATTTGATCCAAACTTGATAGTTTCTACCATCATTAAGTTTCAATGGAGTTAAACCCCTATTACCATGTGGATAATATCCAGGAACATCTGAAATATAAGATGTTAACGAATTCATATCGATGCCGACATGATTACCGTTGATATCTTTAAACTCTTCGTTCCTAAACACATCAAATTCAACACCCAACACATTGTGCCATGGCGAAGATGAAGGAGGTGGAGAATGGAAGGATTGATGAGTTTAATTTCATGGGGATCTTGTCTGGATAAAGAGCTCGCCCAATTTGATTCGGATATGGGTTGGTGAGGGTGAGGATGTTGGATTGGAATTGGGTAATTGCGCTGCCATAAAGTGATATGGAGGTGGAGTTGAAGGAATTGAAGATGAAATCTATGGCGGATGATGATGGTGATTGGAGAAGCAGGAAGAAGATGATGATGATGAGATTAAGAGATGGGTGTTTGGTGTTCATGATCAAGGCAGAGATATTAATAAAGAAATTTAAGAAGAAAGATATGCAATGGAAATGGTGGACTTGTAAGTAATAAACCAAAAAGTGAGTATAGAGGTTATGATTGATTTCTAAGTCAAAATTAGACAATTCATTTATTTTTGCCCATTTCTTAATTTCTCTTTCAAATTAAATGTGTATTGGGTGTGGCAGCTAATGATTTGGACAAGCTCATGTGTTCTCTATCCAGTTTTGTTTTGTTTTTTATTTTTTTTTAAATTTATATAAACACATTTTTAGGAAAAGCTAAGGCAACATGTGGGTTGTGTCTCAATAATAATAGTACTAACTATTGCTATTACAAGAAAGGCTTCTTGAAGTGGTAAAAAAAAGCCAAGTTGATGGCACTTTAGTGTATATTTACAAAGTGAATTATATTTTTCGTTATTTATGTTTACATTCGTTGTTGTTAGTGGATGTCATTAAATTTTAAAATATAAAAAAATCATGTTTTATGGTTAAGTTGGTATTAGTTTATGTCATTTGATCTTACTAATGTTAGTTTTAGGGTAAATTATGTCATATGCAAGACGTATAAAGGTTTTTTGGACATTGTATTCTCACAAAGACTACCTTTTGTAATTATTCCAATCATTTGTGGTTTGAAACAAACACTTTCTCTCTCCCCCTCTTAGTTTTCCATCACCACAAAATCCCCACACACAAACTTATGGCGTTTTATTACAATAATTCAATAAAGGCAAAATTTGGGTTTTTCTTTGACAACTTTACCCCTTCATAGATTTCACTTGGGTGTTAATGTTTCGGTTTGCCGGCTTTTGGGTCAAACCAAGAACTAAACCCTAGCAACGGTTATTTAAAAATCAAAACCCCAAACCATTAATATATATAACCAAACTAAAGGAAATGAACCGTTTAGCAACGGTTTGGTTTCTATTTGATTTCACTGCTTGTGTAATACATCTTTTTATAGACGATCAATTAAAAGGTTGAAGTTGGAATAAAAGTTACATGGTTGCCGTAAAAACTCATAGTATAGAAAATGACAACAATGTATAGCAAATTAAATTGGGAGAACAGTTACACTAGTTAATGATTCAATAGTATTTCAATTAAAGTTAAAAAAAACAATCATGAGAGGAAACTTACTCTCACTTAAAAAGAAAAGAAAGAAAAAAGAGAAGAGAAGCAAATTAGTAACTGATGAAAAAGATTTAACTTCAAGTAATTTAGAGTTCGGATTAGGTAGGCCTTGATGAGTTCAATCCAACCTATTTTTATCGAAGTTCCTGATATAAAAATAGCAACTTTGAAAGTACCTCGATTTTACTGTTGGGTCAAGTTCTTATAAGATTGGTTTTCAATATAAACTGTAAACCGAACCATTTGCTACATATTAAGAATTACAAAACCAACAGACAAAAAGATTATTTAAAAAACCAACTGTAAAATCAAACTAAACCCCAACCATTCCTAACGGTTTGGTTTAAGCAATAAGCACCGGTAAAGAACGTAAAAAGAAATTTAAAGGAAAGGTAAACGTGACTCGAGAAACGAAAGTTGACCCAAATTAATTACTACTGCTAGACTATAAGAAAACAAAAACATTAATGAAATAAAAATTAGTGGCCATAAAAGAACGAAAGTTAAAAAGGTTGGCTTCATCGCCTCTTTGGTAAGCAAATAAAAATTCAAGTTTCACTTATAAACCAGGCTCCTAGGGTTTTTTTGCAATCCAAGATCCCACTCATCGTCACAGGTAGCGCAAAATTCATCTGATTATTCGGTTAATTGCTTCATGAGTAGCGATATAAGTCTTATAGATCTTGACATTTTTGCTAGCTATATCTGGGTGTAAGTTGTTCTACATTTTCGAGAATTTAGGTGAAATTGTCCCATTTTGATTACAAGCTTTTTGTTTATATCAGCTCGTGAATTGTTGTTGGTTCAAAGCTTCTTTGTGAATTAGATTTTGATCAAATAATATACTTCTGTTTCAGGAGATAGAAGAAGAAACTCTAATTCGAACAACAATCATCCTCAATTAAAACCTGGCTCGTTAATTGTTATCAGAAGTCCGAATTCAATTCAATAAGACAGAAGATTGAGCAAAAGAGACGATCTTTACCCATTTCTTCAGGTACATCTGTTCTGTTCAAACACTGATTGCATTTTTTTGTATATCTTATCTCAGGTTCGATGAAATTAATGATTTCACCTAAAACATATCACATTTGACATGTAAAAAATCATATTGGAGATTGTTTTATTTTTTAGAGCAGCTGCAAATTTGTTTTGTTTGTGTTTTCTATTTCAGTTTCATGCTTTTCACCTTCTAATAAATTTCCCTTATAAAATTAAACATCTACTAGTTTGAATCTGTTTCTTTATAGCTAGTTGTTATAAAATTAAACCTTCTAATTGTTAAAGGTTTTCTGTTAGTATTAGAACACTCTTTGTTTTCTTGATACTTTGGTACATTTTAGGGGATTTCTTTCCACAACTAGAAGGTTTTTTTAATTTATCATTTGTTAATTTGTTTAGTTGAGAAAAGGCTTGTAGAAGAATTTACGAAAAATGATACCTTGATTATTGTTGGTGAAACGAATAACACATAAGTTTTCATCATCCTTACCTTTATTTTTCTAATTTACCTTTATATAGAAATCACTATGTACACATGTTTTTGTGTTTCACTAAATGCAAAGTTGTAACAGTTTTGTACATTGCAACTTTTTCATGTTAACCGTTAAGAATTAAAAAGTTGGAAAAACACGCGACAATTTCAGTTTGGTGAAATGAAAGGAACACAGTGGAGCAAATCATCATAGAATCTGGTATTTCGGTTGAAATTTGAAGTTATAACTAGAATTATTAAGAAGCTACCAAACATCCCCAATGTCTTAACCGAACATACCCACAAACTTTTTTTTTTTTTTTTTGTTTCGTGTGTTGTACACATATTACGTATATTTACAATGAAACACATCTTTACATCACAGAACAATCAAGTATCGAAGATGTCGTTGAGGATAAAGGCGGTGGTGGACAAATTTGTGGAGGAATTGAAGGAAGCGTTGGATGCCGACATTCAAGACCGAATGATGAAAGAGAGAGAGATGCAAAGTTACATCGAAGAGCGCGAACGTGAAGTCGCCGAACGCGAAGCAGCCTGGAAAGCCGAACTCTCTCGTCGTGAGGTTCGATTTCCAATCTTCTATTTTCAATTATACGATTAATCTATTAACATTAATGTTATATAATAGAGTTAATTACATGGATGGTCCCTGTGGTTTGGGTAAAGTAACAAACTTAGACTTGGGTACCAAAGTTTATAAGTATCAAGTTTGGGGTTTGCACTTTCAGTTTGTAACGAGTTTGGGTATTAAGGTTAACTTTCGTTAACTTTTCCGTTAAACTAGAATGAAAATGATCAAACTAGCCTTTCACTTTTCACCGGTTATTCAAAAAGTCAAAGTGTATTTTGGTCATTTATCTTAGAATTAACAGAAAAGTTAACGGAAGTTAACGTTAATACCCATTTGGCCATTTATGTTAGAATTAACAGAAAAGTTAACGGAAGTTAACGTTAATACCCAAACTCGTTACAGAATTAAAACCATTGACCCCAGACTTAAAACAAACAAACATACCCAGTAAAATCCTACTAATCGTAGATGCTGGTTAATTTTAAAACTAGTACCCAAGCTGGTTACTTTGCCCAAACCACATGGTCCATATCCGTAATTAGCTCTAAATAATAATTGTTTGTGTTTAGGCTGAAATCGCGAGACAAGAAGCGCGATTGAAGACCGAGAGAGAAAACCTCGAGAAAGAGAAAAGTGTTCTGATGGGAACCGCATCGAACCAGGATAATCAAGATGGAGCTCTTGAGATTACAGTCAGTGGCGAAAAGTATAGATGTCTTAGGTTCTCAAAGGCAAAAAAATAAATATTAATATGCAAAAATTATTTTTTATAAGTTGTACATGTTATGTAACAAGTATTATTTATCAATTTAAATTTGATACGCAAAAATAGCCCATTTGGCATCCACATCAGCGTCTAACAGGTTACTCGGTAAAAATGACCTTTTACGACAGTGATAAGTAAGTTAAAGGATCTGTTGATATACAAAAAAGTTAAATAGTTTTGACATTTTACAGAAAAATTATGAGTTGTTGTTTCTTCTACTTGTGGCATTATATCTTCAAACTTGATAATCATATATTATTGTGAAACATCAGGGTTTTTACTTTGCTTACAATAATCATCTCATAGTTTGAGACCATAAATTCTGACATTTTGTTATCACAATTCACAAGAGTATAAAACCGGATACCAGTGATTTGTCATTTTGTTTTTGTAGATGTTTTACATGTTTTGTGGTTCATTTTCAGATGTGAATAAATCCAGTTACAATGATGTATCTATGGTTGAATATGTTTCATTCTTTGTGTAAATGCTCTTCATGAGTGGACACGATGTACAAAACACTAACATAATTGGAGTCATATTCATTCTAATGGTGATTTTATGCGCCAATGTCGCATTAAAAAGTAAAATAAAAATCTGACGGGATTGCTTATTTATTTTTTGACACATTGTATAAGTTTGATGTGTGTATTTTACATCTGAAGTTGGTATTGTATGTAAATAGAATAATGAAAATTCTAATACTTATATAAATCTGATTGTTACGACTTTTCGTTGCAATATAATCAAATACCAACATCACAAGCTATATCACCTACATTGCGTTTTGTTAAAGTTTTCTAATGCTGACTTATGATAAAGGATCTGTTTTTGGACTTTAAAATATACAACCAAACCACACAGGTAATTACAGCTTGCAAAGTATTATCCATGAAACAAACGGTGGCCGAGATGATTGACCAAGTTTTTATAAGTATTGTGTCATCATTGTTTACCATTTTTTAAAATTAATTATGGGTGCTTATACTGCCTTATCTGGGTATAAATGACGTCATATATGTATACTAAAATTTAAACGTTTATGGACTATATTATTATAAATTATAAAAAAGATTAGCAAATGTGATTTAAGATATGATATTTAACCCTTTCAACTCAAAAAGAAATCTCATGACATTTAACTTCTCGACGTTTGAATTTGTAACTATTTCATGATGACACTAACTTTGTAACGAGTAAAATAGTTAAATAACTCAAATGTAAATAGTTGGAATGACTATAAAAGTTTAACACTTCAAAAGTTTCACTTTTTAAGGCTGAATGAGTTAGATAAGTCAAACTATAAGAACTAAAATAGTAATTTACACGTATCAATTATCACAATTAAACCAAAAGGCTTATAACCTAGTGGTAAACTTTTACTTTTATGTGAAGGTCTTGAATTGGAGTCTCACCTAAAACAATATGCTATGAGTTGTGTCAGGGAGTTTTTCTAGTGATGAGTTTACTTGTGGTTAGTATGGTTAAGTTATCGTTTTTTCAATTACAGAAAACCAAAAAAAAATTATGGATCAAATAAAATAAGGATGAAATAAATTACGGACTTAACTTACTGTCAAATATATAATAAGGAAATACAACCTATTATTTAGATCTAATATACAAGAAAATAATATTGTGTATTCAAAACGAAGCATCATTCAACATGAGTTCCGGACACGGTTTTATACTTTTATGCATTCGATCACTATCCGGAAACTTTAATTTAGCAAAACAAAACAAATCTAACATTTTTGGAATCCTATAAATACATGGCTGCATTTGCATTCATCTTCAATATATTCTCTCTGTTCATCAACCATGAAAACACCATTGATTTCTAGTTTTCTCTTCGTTTTCTTTCTTATCATATCTCACAACTCACTCGTTGCACAACCATTCGACTACCCAACCGCAAATCTTTCAACCACATGGACCAACAACGAGTCCGCACCGCACTCCGTAACCTTCACCGACGGTTCAACGGTTCGAGCCATTCTCCTTAGAGGATCATTCGGACCCAGATTCGCCTGCGGGTTTTACTGCAACGGAACCTGTGATTCATACCTCTTCGCAGTCTTCATAGTCCAAACCAACAGCGGGTCGGGTATTGTTCAACCCGCAATCGGGTTCCCTCAAGTTGTTTGGTCAGCGAACCGAAACCGTCCGGTTAAACTCGGTGCAAAACTTAACCTTAATGCAGCCGGAGATTTAGTTCTCCGGGATGTTGACGGTAGCCAAGTTTGGTCCACCAACACCGCCGGAAAACAAGTTTCCGGCATGCAAATAACCGATACCGGAAATCTAATACTGTTTGACGTCGGTAACGCGATTGTTTGGCAATCGTTTGATCACCCGACGGACAGTTTAGTACCGGGGCAAAAACTGTTTGAAAAACAGAAGCTGATTGCGAGTGTTTCTTCAACGAACTGGAAGAACGGTTTGTATGCTGTTGAAGTTACTAATAACGGTTTGTTTGGTTATATTGAATCGAACCCACGTCGGGTTTATTATAAGTATTTGGTTAATGGTAGTGATGGAAGTAAAGAAAGAAGTTATGTTAGGTTTTTGAATGGGAGTTTGGCTTTGTTTATTCATTCTGCTGAACCGAGTCGACCCGATGGTGCGATTCCGGTGCCGATTGCGTTATCGGCTCAGTATATGAAACTGATGCCCGATGGGCATTTGAGGGTGTTGGAATGGCAGTCGGGGTGGCGGGTGGTGGTGGATTTGTTCGGAGTTCGTGGCCGGAGACTGTAATGGATGTTGATATGGAATGATTTGGGAGATGACATGAAGACATTATTATTGTTGTATTGTGTATTATAGATAGATGCATGATTGATTAATTAATAATTACCATACGTGTTAATACTTGGTGTATACATGTGTTCGACCTGAATAAATTATATAAAGTGAGTTTGGATTATAATAATTTAAACGATAACATATTGGCTAATAATAATCTGAATTCGTGGTTTAGGTAAAAAAGATAATGCTAAGTATCATTTAGGTTGTGTTAGATGTAAATATAAAAAAATGTTGAGTGCGAAAATGAGATGTTGGATTGAAAATATCATGAAAAGTGTGACGTGGAGAGGAATTTAAGGAAACGAAGTGAAAATGATATACCGAATAAAATTAAGAGTGTACGAAATTTTTAGATCAATGCAATTTGGTGGTTGTTAAAAGATTATTTCGTTCTTTTAAGTTTAATGGGCTTCTATCTTTGATTTCTGGTAGGGCTGGCTGGGCCAGATTTGGGTCTTGAGTTGGTGTCCAAAGAACCCACCTAAAGAACTTTGCATCAGTATCAAACTATCATCTGGTGATTGTGTAGATTTAATGGTTTTCATATTTCCAAGATCAAGATTTTATTTTGGTCATTGAAAGCTTAGTTTCTAGCCTTTGGTTGCTCCCTATTTACGGGTTGTTATCGTCTGATTCAACACACAAGAATAGGATTATAGGAACAAGGTCTCTTCTCTCTAATCAATCGACTACAACATAGTCATCACTCATCAGGCTTAACCATGGCAGCCATTAATGGCTGCCCTTTCAATTGTTGTTGTGCGCCATGACATTATACTATTATCAGTTTATCTTTAAAGCTTATTGAGGTTGTTGGTCAAATCTGTTCTTGTAATAAAACCAATTGGTTTCGAATCCTGTTTTTGTTGTTTAGATAAATTTCATACTAGTGTTTATGATAGCGGTTCTATCAAATTCTCTGATTGAAAAAAACTCAATTTGAATTAAGAACAAGTAGGGGTTGTTCACGAACCGAAGCAAACGCAGGCATGCTCGAACTCGGTTCGGTTTTAAAACCGAGCCGCTCGATTCTGTTCGAATTTACATAACCGAGCGTGAAACTGCTGCTCGAACTCGGTTTGGTTTTAAATCGAGCTACTCAGTTCGTGTAACATCCGGTTTTCAGATAAGGCATGACCTAGATGCTTATATCGATAAAAGGAAAACCCAGGACACCTCGACTAACGCACCGAGATGATTGGAGAAATCCCGAGCCTAGAAAATGTTATCTCACGATTGTATTCGTTGGAGAATTTAGAG
>WOUH02000007.1:407661-418715 GCA_009936405.2 Stevia rebaudiana
GTATTTAAGGGTGTCTATGTTATAATGTTTATTAGTTTATGATTGAATAAAAATTATAAGAACATTGTTCTTGAACCTTTAGGTTCCTTTTGAGGTCTTTGATTATCATTTAACTCTTGAGCCATTTGATTGCTTCCATATCCGCATCACAACACCAGATTTCCGGAATCAGTTAGGTTTATGCCGGCAACTGATTTCCCAACAGTGTTAGTGGTCCAGACTATGCTTCTATCTGCATCCATCAGGACCAAATCTCCAGATGCAGTGAAATTCATCTTTGAATTCCGCTGAACAGGATGGCCTCGGTTGGCTGACCAAACGAGTTTACCACTATGTAGGCGTTCACCGGATGCACAAATGTATACAGCAAAGAGGTAAGAGTCACATGAAACTGTGTAACAGAAAGACCCACAACCGAAAAGACCCGCATCGGTGTTTCTAAGAAGCATTGGTTGGTCACCCGAGTAATAGGTGTTCCTTGTTGTGGAAGGATTTGCTGATTTCAAGAGGTTGAGAAGTGGCTGATAACAATAACTTGAGAATGAGAAAAATGGCAAACAAGAAACTATGAAAAATACCCATCACTGATGATCAACACTTCTATGAAGAATCCATGGTTTAAAAGACCCAATGTATTACAAGTCTTCAACTAGTTAAAAGTAGAGTCAATGGTAAAGTTAGTTGACTAATTTGAGGCCAAGTATCCTTCCATCTTTAGACTTTAGATAATACCCACTTAAATCCATAGTTTAAAAGACCCAGCTGCTTTACTTCCTTTTACAATTCACACCAATCTTTAAATAATCTCATTTCTACCCTTAATTAAGCAAGCCACTGAGTAATTGAATCGCACATTGTTACATACTTTGAACAGCCTTTTCAAAACTTCTATGGAATTATCTGCTACTAATTCAAACCAGTTTCAAGATTTATGGCTTCGGATTTGAAATATAAAACAGACATTAAATCTCCTAAATTTACAATATCATGATGTTTGCGACATACTCTAGCTACGGTAGCTTGATTAATATGTTGAGGAAACTTCAAACCGGATGAATCTAAAGTCGTGTTAAATCACTTTCAGATTAAATAAATTGGAGTGTATACCAATAATTTGATCAGAAAAATCAGAATTTGAAAATCATGATTATTATATGAACTTTGGTTGTGCTTGTTTCTCAAAAAACGTCGAGAGAAATTGAGTGCATGTTTTACTAGTAGTTGAAACGGTTTTATTAACACAATAGTAGTTTTACTAGTGTAAAGTAACGTTATGATTGATTAACACTTGTTTCTTGCTGATACTTGTTTTAAAAAGTAAAAAAAAATCATATCATAAATTAAAAATAACCGCGACCAGTAAAGATTAGAATGAATCAATCTCAATACTACTCAAACAATTTCTTAGTTTTCACTACACTCTGTAGTCTGTATCGTGATTCTTCCAATAAAGGGTAAAAGACAATAAGTTACAAATGTTTAAAAAAAATTAAAACAAACCAAACAATGAGAACATTAATATAATCGTTTACATTTAATATCTTAGAATTAAAAAAAAAGAAAACAATTTTCATGAAGTTGAAATAGAAATGCCCATATTTCTTCTTATTTTTTGTTTGCTTCCTTTTCAGCCTGCAATCAAATGAAAATAAAGTGTGTCAACTTATTCATAAGTTGACTGAAACTTGTTTATGTAACCAAAATATTATAAGTCCTTAATCACGGTTATGATCTGATTATTCTTATTTGAAATTTTCCTACAAACCGATAATTATTTCGTTTTTTTCGTTTTTTAAACCGATGCGACTAGTGAACCGTTAGAGCAGTTGATTCGATGAATTTTATGGTTCAAAAAATTGGTACATATATAATTGTTATATTGTCAAAATTAACTAGCATCAAGATATAATAATTATATAATTGATGTGTGACAAAAAGTTCAAATATAGAGGAATTAAGATTTTACCGCTCTAACAACTCGATCAAACGCTTCGGGTCCATATTTCTCAATGTAACGCTCCACGGATCTTCGTGCATCAAGGCTCATCATTTGGAGGACTTTTCGTTGTCCCTCAGGATATTTTGAACTCACTTGAGTCGCGACTTTAACATATTTTCGTGCTACATTTGCATATATGTATGCTGCCCCGTTGATCCCAGGTAAAACCAACCACATACAAAACAAAAGCTTCAAGTAGGGCCAAAATGGAATCCTGTTTTATTAATCACTAATCAAGTTTAATGTGTATCATACCACTAATCACTTTGTGAAATATAAGGTACATTTGGTATGTGAGATTGATTAAATTACCATTGGAGGACTTTCCAAAACGAAAGCTCGAAGAGGGTAATGAACGAGTATAAAACCCAATATGTGAGCCATTGTTGATCGTCTTCTGATGTTGAGCCCTCGAGTGCAAGCATTGATGCGTACCTTTTTTATAAGTTTGTACAATTATAGTCGTTAGTCGCGAGTTTTACAAAAAATTAATTAATCTTGAACGTTGCGTGTTTTGCAATAAAAGCGATCTTTAAAGACCGACAGGAAGGCATGGATGCTAACAAAACTGAGTTAGATGCAACGAGTTAGGGAAAATGAAAATGATAGTCGTTATGTAAACCGTTATAGACTATGACGACATAAATATTGAATTATGATAGCAGTTATAAGCTCACACTAGTTCTTATAAGTTCATGAAGTAACTAATGTAAAACAGTAAAACATTTAAAGTGTAAATGAAAATAGAATACAAAAAAAAAATTGATTAATTGTTAAAAGATGATGAACGCTAAGAAATTAAAACACCAAAATACTAGATCAGCTGATTAGGTTATCAACAATGGCACTAAATTTAGAGGCGGAAAAAAACCGGGACTGAGAACCGAAACTGACGACCAACCCCGATAAGGATCGGTTTAGGGTGAAACCAATTCCAACCAGAAACTCAAGCCCGATTGGGGACTGGTTCCTAATCCGATATGTCGAACTGGTTTCAAACCAATATACCCTAAACCGAACCAGTAGTTTGGGATCGGTTTCTATCCTGATATGTTGGAAGTGGTTTCAAGCCGGTATAACCCTATCCAAACCAAACAGAACTAAACTCAGTTATAAATCCATATTTCAACTCGATCACTTCTCCCAAAAAAAAAACAGAAAACAATTTACATTTTACAACCCAACCCGGTGTAAATTACCAATTTTAAGTTTTGTTGATACAACCCGAACCGGTTCCGGCCCAAAACCGTGCCCCTCTAAAGCTCTAACCAATTATAAGAAAACTTAAAAGCCTGTTAGGCCGCTAGGGTAAGTTAAATAGTGAAAATATTATAACCAAAGTTGGGCTGTTGGTCCATTTAATTGTTTCTACTGGGTTGGGTCGAGCGGCCCAACTGGAGGGTCATACTTTTTTTTGGGTAATTCATTTTCCTTTTCCCAGACTTAAGTCTTAACTACCAAAAATCATATCCATCCTAAACATAAATTATGAAAATTATATATATAATATCTTAGAAAAAACAAATCTTGACGAATTTATACTCTAGCTAAGAAAAAGTGTAACTTACAAGGGGAAAACAAGCATTACTCCGGGCCTATAACAAATTAACAAAATTTAAACAAGTTAGTTAGACAAAAAAGATCATCAAATCCTCCAATACAAGTATAAACACGTACCCGATTAGTGTGTCTAAATGTCTAGCAATTGTTGCAAGAAGCCCCATTGTTTTTCGACTTCAACGTTGTTCGGTGTTTTCTTTTTGAGCGATAAAATGTTATATGAATGATTGCATTATGCATTTTCCAAGTTATATATGTTGTATGATTGTTTAAGATGAAGCAAAGCATATCTTTTGAGTATGGTCTTCTTTTCTTTGGTTACAAGCAATAAGGAGGGTGGGTTCATGGTCAAAAAGTCTATGAAAACTGGCATTGGGATCTTTCAATATTCTTCTAACAGAAACCTCAAAGCTTTGAATATATGAACATGCTTGTTGATACCTAAATATGGGACTTTTAGTTCTTGTGAATAAAGTTGGAAATCTATTGCACAACCCTAAACACGACATGATTAGACACGAAGTTAAGCGAGATAGTTTTTTGTGTAACGTGACAGAAGCAGAACTAGTCAACACGTTAATAACACGGTTTAAAATGTGTCTACATGGATTTAACCCATTTATGACACGCATAACTCATTTGAGTAATGTTTTAAATGTGTTAACAAGTAGAATCGACATGTTAATGACCCATTTATCAAATTAACGAAGTTTTAATATTCTTTAAAAACTAAACCTATCATGATCCCTAATCCTAATTTTAAACAAATTAAATTATATATATTTCAAAATCTTGTTAACTTTAAAAAGTCGCAGATTCTTGATTTTGTTCATCTATTATTTAATCATGTTAAATGTGATGTGTCTATTCTGTTATTTATACTAGTTGTTTTTAACCATCTTAAACGTGTTATGTCCTGATTTAATAGTTTTGTTAAACGTTTCGTGTACTCGTGTCATCATGTTTGATCAGTGTAACATAACACGACATTTTAAAAAGATCTGCTTACGAACTAGTTGCGACAAGAGTGTTTTTGGTAACTTGGTAATATAGATTGAAGTTGACACGATGTAGGGTGTTGGATCATTCTTCAATGGTTAATCATTCATCAAATCATAATATAGACCCAGTACATGCTTGAGTTTATTTTAAATTGAAAAAAAAAAACATCGTAAAACAATTTTAATTTATAATAATAAAATGTTAGATACACATCTCCCGATTGAGAAATATCTTAAGGGTACAAGTGAATTTACCTTTTATATACATTTGTACATGATTTATTTTATAGAACAGCTATAAATTTTATAATTATTAACACTAAAACTTTCCGGTCTCACTTTTATATAGTCTTATATTCCATGCTACCATTTTTATTTCAACTCAAATATTTATTTTTATCCGGATATAAAGAACAAATTAAAAGAGGGTCAATGAAGTAGTGTATATCAGTATATGTATAGCAAGATCGAGCTTATGAAATAATGATTTATTTATTAGTCTGAATTTGAAATAATTGAACAAATAAATAAAATTAATATTGAAAATAACATGAGAGGGATTATACAAACATGCATGTACAAGTAATAAATATTAACAAGATATAAAATGCAATGACGGGATATATACATACACGATCATGATTCACATGATAAAGTGTAAGTTGTAGTCATAGTCGTATGTCTCCATGATCGGCATATACGGTTCATCACGGTTACAAGCCGACGGTTCAATGTCTAGGAGCCATGACTCAATGTTCCTAAGCTCACTCTCACAATTCGCATAGTCCATGACCAAATCGTTTTCTGACAACTGCAACCCTAAATCTTCAGACGAACCATTACTATAATCAAATGGCATAAACATGTTATCTAAACTAGTATCAAGGCTACAGTCGAAGCTAAGGTCAGTGCTATAATCAAGGCTAGGGTTAGGGCTATAATCAAGGTTAGGATCGAGGTTATAATCAAGATTAGAGTCGAGGCTATAATCAAGTTCATGATAATCATGGTGATTGTTAATATGGGTCACATGAGTTGATGTAACATGCATGGTTGTAGGAGGAACCGGAGAAGGTGAACCGTTTCCGGTGAGCTCTTGAACCAAGTTCTTGAAGTTGGAAGAGGTAGTTATGAATACCTTTGGTTTTAAAACTTTGATGAGACTGTTAAACTGATTCGTGGGTTGTTTCTTGGAAATTTTGAGGGATGATTCGGTGGTGAGTCTTTTGACCATGGTAAATTACTTTGGAAAGATCAAAAGGTGTTGATAGCAACTAAGGATCCAAAGAGGTATTTGTATTAAGGTGAGATTTGCACGGAGACAAATGAGAAGATATTATAATGATGGCTTTTTCTTCACAAACGTTTAGATTTAGCATTCAATATTCATTGGGTTTTTTGGTCAACACATTTGCTCAAACTACTTGGAAGTCTTTTACTTTGAAAAGAATATCACAATAACTCCCAAAAAGGTGGCATTTTCTTGTTAAAATATATATACATCACTCATAGTCCTATTTAATAATAATTTAAATGTGGAATAACAATTATACCGCGAGATATTTTTCTTGCCATAAATGATTTAGAGGGCATAATCGCTATTTTGTATTTGGTTATTGTATGCGTTTTTGTTTTTGTTTTTTTGAAGTGGGGATTGTACCTTTTATAAGTTTCATTCAAATAAATTGGGTTGAAATTGATTAAAAAAAAACATACTTAGATGGTATATATATTTATTATTTAATATACATCATACACATTTTTAAACACCATTCATTAGTATTTTAAGTTGGACTGTTTTAAGTTGGATTAACTTAAGACGGTCACATGACACATTTTTACGTTAAATATTGCTGCATGTGTGCTTGCATTGTGTTTCTTGATTCCATGCTTTTGAATTTTACGACAAAGTGACCGTCCCTCTAACAAAGAGGATGCTTCCGGGTTTTACAATGGATTATGCTCTAAGGTTTTATGTCTGAATAACAACTGTTTCCGCATATTTTTTAAATGTTTTAATATTAGAGATCAAGTATGCAGTTTGATATATGTGATTGTGACGGAATTCCCGACGCAACGCTTTGGTGGAAACCTACTTGTTTATACTTATCGACAGTGACGACAGAAACTTACGTCCCCATTGCCGTAATTTTGACCATAGTCTCTGTTATTTCAATTTCTCTCGGTTTGAGTCTCCATGAGGCTATGACTAACAACGTTAGTATTTTCCGTTAGTAAATTAAAGCCCAAATTAAAAGGACAAAAGTACAACCTAACACACACTCCAGGGCCCATTTTTGTAACTTTCTCCAACATGTTTTATCTGCATTAATGGTTGAACAATTAGGGCAAAATTACTTTGAACAGGTTCTTCACTCCGCTGAATCGAGTTCTTACATACGGAATTTTAGAAGAAATAGAGATGGGATGGATTGGGGAGCAAGTCGATTCGTTGAAATCTATGCAGTTTCGACAACTGTTCACTCAAGCCATTAGCCTTGGTTCGTAAATCGTTAGATGTTAAATGCTTTACTTTAATCTTCTGATCTAAATTTGTGTTGAAAATTTCTACCTTTTCTACGTTATTCACTTCAAATCCGATCTCATTTTTGTAGACCTTCTTCGGTTTATTAATTCAGTGCATGATTTTATCATAACTGAATTGTGAATTGTCTTATAAGTAGTCAGATGTATCTCTTCTTGATCACCTTTGTCTCCTTTTCATGCTGTTAATTTCTTATTAAACTAAGCTTTCTATATGGCACTGTAACGCGATTGACGCGTGCTTAAACTAATAATTGGAAATGGAAATTATATCTTTTATTATAATGTAGGTATACAATTGATTTCTGCAAGGTGTTATATGATTATCTATTGCTGTTTCCTGTTTCCATGAATCAGTGTTGCAGAAAGCTAACATTTTTGCAGCTTGACATGTACTACTTATTATACAAGTATTTTTTATGATTTCTAAATCTGGTTCATCTGATTATTTTTATAGGTATGATTGTTACATCAGCATTGATAATATGGAAAGGACTTATGTGCATTACTGGTAGTGAATCTCCTGTTGTTGTTGTGCTTTCTGGAAGTATGGAACCTGGTTTTAAAAGGGTAAGTAATCTTACTTTTATTAATTTAAGTGACAAATATGCTTAAACTTAATAACTTTTGGACTAAATAATAACTGTTTCTTTTTATATGCTGCAATTTTCTACCTTTACCCCTGTAAAATAGTTGTAATTATTGGCAGTTGAATTTCCTTTTTGCTTCTAACTCGTATGAATGTCTTGCAGGGTGATATTCTGTTTTTGCATATGAGTAAGGAGCCAATTCGTGCAGGAGAAATAGTGGTGTTTAACGTTGATGTATGTTTTCCTAAAAGTTTATATCTTTTTCTATTTGAATGCTTCTATAGTAGAATCTCTTCTTTTATCACTGATTCAGTAGTTTCTTGTTTATGTAAGAACTTCTATACACATACAGATTACATGTTTTAAAATAACCTAACTATGAAATAAAGATTTTATACATAAATGAGGTGTCAAGTGTTTTGAATATCTTGTGATTGAATACTATACTAACAAGTAGATTTACATTATTTTGATAAATGCTTGTAAGTACTAACCAAAATTAACTTTCTGATGTGTGTTTCTGCTTTTGTTTGTATTTAGGGACGTGAAATTCCAATTGTTCATCGAGTGATTAAGGTATGTATTTCCAATATTATATCATCAGATTTGTAAATTTTAATTTGTTTTTAGGTAATCTAGTTAGTTTTCAGGGATTAACTTTGGTTTTTGACTTTGTTAATTGGTACTCCAGTGATTTTTATCAAATTATGAAATAATGTTATAAAACCATAATATTAATCTTCTTTTTGCTTGTTTACAAAAGCTTCATTCATCATCTGCATTATGAACTGATTGTTCATTTCTGGCATTATTGTAATTTCTAACTACCGATATAATGTCTCTGTAGGTTCATGAGCATGAAGATGGAGAAGTTGATGTTCTTACAAAAGGTAATTTCTATTTCATTAATAATTTAGATTAAACAGCTATATAATTGTAATAAGTTATAGTTCAGCTCATTATATATCGCGCAACTATTTAATTAAATTTAAATATTAAAAAAATAGTGGTATGTGTTGTTATCTTTCAGGTGATAACAATTTTGGAGACGACAGACTTCTGTATGCGCAAGGTCAAATGTGGTTGCAACGACATCATATAATGGGGAGAGCTGTTGGGTAAATTTAACTTTAATTTTTTTGTTTATTTAACACTAATATTTTAATAATCTTATTTTATATTATGTGAAACAATTTTATTTGGTACTTTTTACAGGTTTTTGCCTTACGTTGGTTGGGTGACAATTATAATGACAGAACAACCCATCATCAAGGTTTGATTTTTAAATCATTTTTGTTTCTTTTCTATATTTTTATCACAAAATATCACTTGTCATCTGTAAGCATTAAAATGATACTTTTTCAAATGTCTAGACAACTTTTTTTATAAAAGACCAATTATAGGCATCCGGTAGACAAAAATTTTGCTCTGCTGATGATGGCAAATTGGTAATTTTTAAATGTAAACTTCTCTCAAAAAGTTCCAACAGACTTGTTAAACCTCGATATGGTTTTTTAAATATGTTAATTACTCTTCTATAAAATACCAAATAAAGGTATCTTGTTAGCAAAATCAATCTCATGTGAAAATAATGGGAAAATGGGTACTTCTAACATGTAAAGCTTCTGAAAAAAAGAATTCTTTGAATTGTTGCTTGTCTTTTGTCTTGTCTTTTAATTAATTTATTTATTTATTTTATGATTCTTGTATCTATTTTTCATATTCCAGTTTGCTCCAACATATTCCGTGAACCAAACGCCCCTGATATATTATTTAATTGTTGTATGCAGTATATTCTAATAGGTGCACTTGGATTGCTAGTGATAACTTCAAAAGAGTAACAAGCATTAAACCCTTAATGGAAAAGTTGTTTAATCAGTGTAGAACATTCTAGATTTCATCTTCCATTTTGTGGACCGATATAGCTTCAATATAACTATTTTGTGATGTGTGTATTTTTCCCCTTTTTGTTACGATTGGGAGTCCATAAAATAACAAGAGCTAATAGTTTCCAACGAAGCCTATATAATATATGCCAACTGTGGTTCATATATGATTGTCGGTTTTATACTTAGTTCGTTAGAGAGTGTTGTCTCGCGCCCCTAGGTATTTTCTACCTACCCATCTGTGTCGGTTTCGGGTACAGGTACCCTTTTGTTGAAGGCCGTTCGAGCTTTTCCTGGGAGTATGGCATGGGTTACTTCAGCGCCGTAGCGCCTGGTACTCGAACATTGGCTCGAGGCATTTTCTCTACCCCTTCATACCCTAAAAAAGCAGGGTCACCTTACATCCTTGAACCGATAACCATCTTTCGGCTAACCTAGCCTCCTCCGTCCCTCGGGACCAACAAGGGTTAGTACAGGAATAGATGAGTTGATTGTAACAAAATGTGTTTTGAAGAGAAGTTAAAATGACTTTTTAATCTATAAAAAGTATGTTATTTCCCCTTAAGTCTTGATCATTATTATTATTATTATTATTTTCTTTTTGTGTACAAAAAAGTGATGGCTTTGATGGGAACTCGAAACTTGAAGGCTTCACTTGAAGCTACAATGGAGGCGGCAGGGGTTGGGAGGTGGCAACTTGAACCTACAATGGCGACGGCGGTAGATGGTGGGAGGTGGCAGTAGGTGGTGGTCAGCTTAGGCAGCCGGTGGTGGCATAAGCGGTTGGGAGCCGGTAGTGGCGGAAATGGTTGGGGCGGGTGGTAACGGCTGTGGTAGTCGGTGCGGCAGTTGAGAGCGGTTGGTGGTAGTACATAAAACATTCCTATGAAATTCTTCAAAATCTTTAAAAGTGTGAGATGATTTTGATTTCATTAAGTATGAGATTTGTTCAAAATCTTTAGAAGCGTGAGAGGATTTTGAATTTCATCAAGTATGAGATTTCTTTAAAATCTTTTTAAGCATGAGAGGACTTGAATTTCATCAAGTATGATATCTGGTTGGAATTTATTTTAATATTACTTTCTTGTTATAGCCAACCAAACATAACAATGATGAAATTTAAACTTTAAAATTTTCATTTAAATTAAGTCCAACTAAACGTGAAGTTTCTTTTTGGACATGTGTGATATTAGGTAATATAATGAATGTCTTTATCTTGAGTATACAATTTTAATATAAAATCATGATATAGATAATGTGGTATGTTAATGTTATCAAAAATTTAAAATATATAATTGTTTAAAGTGTGTAAGTATTTAATACTTCAAGTAGTCTTTTTAGGCTAGATATTTAAAATGAACTAGGTTTTTCCCGGCCGCGCGTTGCGGCGGGAATTCTGTTTCTACTAAACTTGTGGCTTCTAATTGCAACGCATGTGTTAAGAGCTCATGAATAATCTATTTGATATGGTTAA
>WOUH02000007.1:433479-453758 GCA_009936405.2 Stevia rebaudiana
TTTGATGAACAGTGTTTCTCTATATTTACTAGTTTCATCAGTTTCTCTATATCTTCCTACTCATAACCACTATTATACTATCTTTATAATATAAAGATTTCACTCACATAAATTTTACAAAACCAAATGTGAATGCTCTTAGAGATTGATTAAATCAAATAATTATCATGCTCTTATATCTTTTAATGTTATAAACTTAGGGTTACGCCGGCGACGGGTCTGCACATCGATTAGGGGACCTTCGACGGGTCTGCACGTTTCTTATTCGAGCCCAGGTTAGTTCGATTTCTACTCTAGTTTTGTTATCATAGAACAGGGGCCGATTTCTACTGTTGATTTTAATATACGTTTGGTCGATTTCTTGAGTTGAGGTTAGTATTGGTGGATTTCTACATTAGTAGGGTCGATTTTTACATCAGTAGGGTGATTTTAAAATATGTTTGGTCGATTTCTACTTTGGTTTTGTTATCATAGAACAGGGGTCGAATTTATTATCATAGGTGGTGTACTATGCAAGGAATATGAGAGAGAAGCACTTCTTGAGTTCAAACATGGCCGATTTTTATGTAATCAGCTTATCTTCTACATGTAAGTATGCAAGAGTTGATTTTTAGATTCGTCTATGATGTAACGGTTCAATCCTTGTTATCCCCTTTTAGTTGCTTCAATTTTGAGTGTAGGGTTTTTCCTATACTGTTCGTAATAAAAGTATGATTAGTTTGGGCAGAGAAATTGTATACCTAACCGCTCGCAGAATCATCTGTTGTTTCTTCTCACCATTATAATAGACAATGTAATGTAGAACTAGAATTTCGTGCGAATTGTTTCCCTTTAAGTTGATTTTTTTCTAATCATTGATCAGTACAGTATATTAAGGTTTTCAGTAGTTAACTATGATAATCTGTTCTGAAAATTTGAGGTTTTTTTATCCTTGCAGTTAATTGAAGTTTGTTTTTTTTTAATAAGGGATAATCGATAGATTATACTCTTTTAATGTATTATGATTTTTATTGCTAGACTATCAGTGGTACAAGAAATGAAAGATATTTGGTATGGAGAATGATTATGAAGATGACAAAGGGATTGGTGGGGAGTTTTTTTTTTATGTATTTTGCATAAATATATAACTTTGACTATTGTTGATTGTTTTTTTGGCTACATTTTTTATGGAAATAGAATTTTCGGTATTGTAGTTGTTTAAAACTTTTGCATTTGTATTTGTAGTTGTTTAGAACTTTTATTTGTATTTGGAGAAATATGTAATTGATGTTTTAGCAAGAGAAAATATGTAAATAAATCTCCTACTAAACAAAAAGGTAAAATAGTCTTTTAAAAAAATTAATTTTAATGAAATAGATAAATATATAATTAATATGATTTAATAAGAGGAAATATGTAATTAAGATTTAAAATTAAAAAAATATGTAATTAAGTAGCTTAGAAAGGAGATATATGTAAATGCACAAAAACTAAAGCCAATATACCGAGTTACCGACTATTCAAGACACGGGAGTAAACGACTTAACTAAAAAATCATTGCAAATCGATCGCAGAATCTCACCGCCGATCACCGATGGCCGGAGTATCCATCGCCGCCGAATGGCAACTTCTCGGCGACAAATACTACCGGAAACCCGAAATCTACCAATTACGCTGGAAAAACATCGATCTTGCTCGCAACAAGATCGCCTGCGCCCCATTCGGCGGTCCAATTGCCGTCATCCGTGACGATTCCAAGATCGTACAACTCTACGCCGAATCAGCCCTCCGTAAACTCCGTATCTTCAACTCCGCCGGCCGGCAAATCGCCGAAACCGTCTGGAGAAACCCTGGCGGACGTCTGATCGGAATGTCATGGACCGATGAACAGATTCTCGTCTGCGTGACACAAGACGGCACCGTTTATAGGTACGACATCCACGCGAAGTTAATCGAACCTAATGTTAGTTTAGGGCACGAATGTTTCGAACACAGTGTGGTTGAATGTGTGTTTTGGGGCAATGGAGTTGTCTGCATCAACGAAGCTTTTCAATTGTTCTGTATTCCGGATTTTAAAAACCCTAAAACCTGTAAACTTGCTGATACCGGATTAGAAGAGTTTCCTCTCTGTATGGCGGTGATTGAACCACAGTATACAATGTCTGGAAATGTTGAGGTGTTGATTGCAGAAGGTGATCATGTGTTAGTGGTTGAAGAAGACGGTGTTCAGACACTTAGTATTGATGTTGGACCGTTGCAGAAGATGGTTGTTTCTCCTAATGGGAAGTTAATGGCTTCATTTACTCATGATGGTCAACTTCTTGTGATGCTAACTGATTTTACAAAAACTTTTTTTGAGTTTACTTGTGAGGTTTGTTTCTAAAACTCATGTTGATTTTGTTAACACAATAGTTGTTTACTTACATTTTGCTGTATGAAAAAATAATTCTTTTGTTTAACTGTATTTTTACAGTCTGCACTTGCTCCAGAACAACTTGTTTGGTGTGGAAATGATAGTGTGTTATTATATTGGGATGATATGCTTCTAATGGTGGGCCCGTATGGCGATCCGGTTCGCTATCTTTTTGATGACCCGATTATTCTAATTCCAGAGTGTGATGGTGCAAGAATATTGTCTAACTCAAACATGGAGTTTTTACAACTGGTCCCACCTTCTACCGAATCAATTTTCAAGATTGGAAGCACAGAACCAGCAGCTTTGTTGTATGATGCATTGGATCATTTTGACAGACGAAGTGCAAAGGTAGTATATTTGTTAAATATTAATGTTTTGTAACCTCTGATTTGGGTAACTTTGCAGAATAATAACCAAGTTTTAAAAGTGTTTCAATTAGGTCACTCAAGTTTAAACGTGTTACCAATTAAGTCGCTCAACTTTCATGTTTTATCTAAATTATGGGTCTAACAACCTTTTTTTTGCATGATTTTTTTGTTGTTTCTATTAGGAATTATTTATTTCTTTTTTTTATACTAATATAGAGTAGTGACGTGGATTTAGGGTTTTTTTTTTTCTATTTTTTAATAGAATTACCATGTTTTTTTAATTTTTTTTAATACAATTACATCTGTTAGAAATTTCGACACCCACATCTTATCTTCCATTACTTATCTGAAACAAACAAAATTGAACACTTTGAAACTTTATTACTATTCTGTGACATTTTCCTCCTATAAATATTATCTTTAGAGTAATTAAACACATGGTTTATGCGGTTTACGTAAAGTAACCCGTTTGGGTATTTTGAGAGTTTATAGTAACAAGTTTGGGTTTTATGCTTTCTATGTGGTAACGAGTTTGGGTATTAAGGCTAACTTCCATCAAATCAGGGTAAAATGACCAAAATAACCTTTGACTAAACTTGTTATAGAATTGCAAGTATAAAACCTAGACTTTTTACTTTAAAGTTTAAACCCTTACTACTCAAACCTGTTACTTTCGGCAAACCACAGGGACCAGACCGTCTGTGTAATTAACTTATATCTTTTTTAAAATTTGGGTAGATAATCTAATGCGAGTTTATATCAGGCTGATGAAAATTTGAGATTAATACGCGCATCACTACCAGAAGCTGTTGAAGCATGTGTTGATGCTGCGGGTCATGAATTTGATCCATTGCTACAACAGACTCTGCTTCGGGCTGCAAGTTATGGTCAAGCGTTTTGTAGGTTAGTTTTATTGTTAATATATTGCGATTATTTATTATTTGCTGTAAAATTTGAATAATTATTGTATATTTTTATAAATAGCTATCTTTAAATAGAGAACATAAATAATAACTACCCTAGGATTGTAGCCAATTAAGTTTTTTATTTTAAGTTTTTTTTTTTAATTTACGATAGTGATATCCAGTTGGATTTGGCAGCCAATTTCAGCGTGAAAGCATTCAGGAAATGAGTAAAACATTGCGCGTTTTAAACGCGGTACGCAGCCCAGAAACTGGTATTCCACTCAGCATACATCAGTACAAGGTTTTTAATCGCCTTAACATAATTCAGTTACATAATTAGTTTTCGAATAATTTCTTGAAAGTAATATATATTTTGCTTTTAGTTGCTTACACCATCAGTTTTAATTGGTCGATTGGTTAATGCGCATCAACATCTGTTGGCACTCAGGATATCAGATTATCTTGGATTGAATCAAGTAAGTTCTTTCTTTTCACTATGATATGAAAATTAGAAAATCTTATCTATTTAACAAATTAAATTAAATTAAATTAAAATTTTATGATTATGCAGGAAGTTGTTATCATGCATTGGGCTTGTTCAAAGTTAACGGTATCATCAGCAATTCCTGATGTTACTCTTCTTGAAATATTACTTGACAAGGTTTGCAAACTGCAAAGTTTCATAACAAATTAATCGTGCACTCTTTATTTTTTTTTTGGGAAAATATCACACAAATGTAATTAAGTTTGCCAACTGTATCAATTAAATCACTCAAAGTTTTTTTGTCTCTTTAAAGTCACTCAACTTTTTCACTAGGTGTTCTAGTTATGTAATATTTTTAAAATTGTTTAAATTTTTTAAAATTGATTGAGGAAAATGAAACATATATTAATCTTGATTTAAAAAAAGTGAACTTTTTTTCAATTAACATGAATTTTGAGTCAATTGTGAAAAAAAAACGAGTTCACAAAATAACAATAAAGTTTCATAATTGTAAAATTTAAGTCAAATTTAGAATAAATATTTATTAAATAGTAACAAATATTCATATACGTTGCATTTGCCTCTATCAGTTTCAAAAAATTAAATATTTTTAAAAAAATACATAGAATTAAAACACTTGGTGAAAGTTGAGTGACTTTAGATGAACAAAAAAACTTTGAGTGACTTAATTGGAACACTTGGGAAACTTGGTTACATTTCTACAAAGTTACCCATTTTTTTTGTTTTTTTTGTTTTAATTTAATATCTTATTGTTTGGGATTTTCAGTTAAAGTTGTGTAGAAGCATTTCGTATGCTGCAGTTGCTGCTCATGCAGATCAGATCGGTCGTCGGAAATTGGCTGCAATGTTAGTTGAATATGAGCCTCTTTCCTCAAAGCAGGTAATATACCTCTTTATATTATTTTATTTTAAATAATGTTTACAGTAAATAATTCAGTTGAGTTTTCAGGTTCCTCTGTTACTCGGTATAGGGGAAGAAGATACTGCTCTAACAAAGGCAACTGAAAGTGGTGATACTGATCTTGTTTATCTTGTTTTGTTTCACATATGGCAAAAGGTTTTTATTTATTTTTTAATTATATCAATTTAATTCTCTAGTTTGAATTTGAGTTAACAAAAGTTAAAATATTCAAAAAAGTTTAGTTTAATATGATTTTTGACTTATTTAGAGGCCAGCATTGGAGTTATTTGGAATGATACAAGCTAGACCTCTTGCGCGCGACTTATTTATATGTTATGCACGGTGAGTCAATGTCGCTTATATTTTTATTTTTATTTTTTATTTACTTTATTCTTATCTTTTTAATTAAAGTTTTATACATCTTCAGATACTATAAGCACGAGT
This sequence comes from Stevia rebaudiana, assembly GCA_009936405.2. Lineage (NCBI taxonomy): Eukaryota > Viridiplantae > Streptophyta > Magnoliopsida > Asterales > Asteraceae > Stevia > Stevia rebaudiana. Next base: position 438,998 of record WOUH02000007.1, read on the forward strand.
TTTTAAAGGATTTCTTTCTGTCTACTGGTCAGCTTCATGTAAGGCTGCATTCATAAGTAAATTTGATTTTTTTTTCTTTTTTTTATTCTATAAAAATATTTAAAACGTGATTTTATTTAATGTAGGATGTTGCTTTCTTATTATGGAAAGAATCTTGGGAAACTGCAAAGAATCCAATGGCGAGTAGAGGATCTCCGCTTCATGGGCCGCGAATAAAACATATTGAAAAAGCGCAAACTCTTTTCGCTGAAACAAAAGAACATGTTTTTGAGTCAAAGGCTGCTGAAGAGCATGCAAGATTATTAAAGTATGAATCTTATTAAAAATGAAAAATTATTTAACTGTCTACACTATAAAAAAGACAAGATTAAATTACATTTTATGTATATTTATATATTTATGCATATTGTATCATTATTTTTTACATTTTTTGCAGGATGCAGCATGAGTTGGAAGTAAATACAAAGCAGCCTATATTTGTTGATTCAAGTATCAGTGATACAATTCGAACTTGCATAGTATTGGGCAATCATCGGGCAGCCCTAAAAGTTAAAACAGAATTTAAGGTCAGATATTTATTATTTTTATAATTTATTACAAGATTATTGAATCTATTTAGTGTTCTATGATATTTTTGTAGTTCATAATTTCATATAATTCAAATTATATTGTTTTTATACATCTTTGTTTGTTTAGATTCTTAACCTCTTGATGTTGTAACATTTTTTAATAGTATTATTTAAATTTGAAAATTAAATCAGGTTTCGGAAAAACGGTGGTATTGGCTCAAAGTTTTTGCTTTAGCAACGATTAGGGATTGGGATGTTTTGGAGAAGTTTTCGAAGGAGAAAAGGCCTCCAACTGGTATGGTTTTATATTTCATTCAAATTTTTGTTATTTTCTATTAGAAAAAGTAATAATAATCAATAAAAACAAAGCAAATGCGCTTTTTTTTATTGATAGGTTTTAAGCCATTTGTGGAGGCATGCATTGATGCTGATGAAAAAAGTGAAGCCGTAAAGTACATTTCAAAGCTTGCAGATCCTCGTGAAAAAGCAGAGGTATATAAATATTTGTATTATATATATATATTTATATATTTATATATAGAATATATTATAATAATTTGGAATACATATAATTTGCTTCTCAGATAGAAACCTTCAAAATCCATAACCAAAGTTTGTATCTTTATCAGTTTTTAGAAGTTCAAATACAAAATTTCACACTTAATATAAAAAATATTTTAACCCATTTGACCCGTTACCCAATTTGAAACAGGCGTATGCGCAACAGAAACCTTCAAATACATAAACAAAGTTTGAATCTTCATCAGTTTTAAGAAATTCAAATAAAAAATTTTACACTTAATATAAAAATAGGTTAACTCATTTGACCCGTTAACCAATTTGAAACAGGCGTATGCGCGAATAGGAATGGCAAAAGAAGCTGCAGAAGCAGCATCACAAAGTAAAGATGGCGAGTTGTTAGAACGCCTTAAAAACACTTTGCAACAGAATTCAACCGCTTCATCGATATTTGATACACTCAGAGACCGACTCTCGTTTCCTGGTGTTTCTTAATCTTGATGTCATACAAAGTGTGTTTTGATAATTATTTGGGAGTTAATTAAATTTGTCAATAAAAAGGAGTTCTTGTAAAAAGTTGTAAGTTGAGTTTTCTCTTTTAAGTGATTTGGGAATTTTTCTGGTTCTCAGTTGGTGTGTGTTTGTGTGTCTAATTTTTTCTTTTTTTTTTGAGAATAAGTTTTGGATTTTAATTTTAGTTTCTTGTTCATAGATTTAAACTAATGAAAAGCTTGTATTGAATGAAGTTGATGTTGAATTTGATCTAGTTACATCTTACTGCTTTAGCTTTGAATTATTATATTATATATATATGCCACAGAATGACAGATTCAGTTTGAATTTAATTATAAAGTGGTTGAGTACTTTTTATTTATGTTTCCTTAATGATTGGAAAAATGAAATATACACATGATGGTTTAATGGCATAATCCTCAACTTGAAATAAACAAACATACCCAGTGAAATCCCACTAGATAGATGATAATCTCATTTAACAGCTGCTGTGGTTATTGAAACATATATAAGTATAATCTTACAATTGATTTATTAGATAACAAATAAAATCTCGTGATTAATGATTTCCATAAATGATTTCAAATCTGTGACGTGTCATTCTCTCAAGTTTTTAAATATCAAGTCCAAAATCTCTTGTGATTAATGATTCCAAAACTGTCAAACATCTAAAAAATTATTATAAAAAATATTGCGTGTATTCTCTTAATTTTTCAAGCAAACAAAAAAAAAATAGTTTTAATAATCCGTTCCATTAATATACAAAGAGAACATAATCAAATTGAGTTGAAATCACATGTTATTTTGCAATATGTTAATTAAGATAAAGAATTTTTTAAGTATTTCCCATTGAACTTAAGTAAATATTATACGGGGCCCCATATTATAAAGTAACATCTACACCAAGTAAAGTAACATAATAATCATGCAAACCAGTAACACCAAAGAAGCCGGTTTAAGAGCACAATTAAACAATTGTAAAGCAAGTATATTATCAAACAAACATAATAAAGAACAAACAGCTTAATTCCTTAATCATTTATTCCATCAAAAATTGTCACAAATAAATAAGAAAAACAACTTAAAAACTGCATTTTAAGCCATAAATCACCTCAAGTTTTACTCTTTCTTAACAGCATCTGTGACCAAAGTCAACGGTCTCTCATCAATAACTTCATCAATAATACCAAACTCTTTAGCTTCATGTGGTGTCATAAAATAATCTCTATCCATATTCTTCTGAATAACATCAACCGGTTGACCCGTATGCTTTGCGTACAACGCGTTTAATGTATCCGATATTCGGATAATATGTTTTGTGTGAATCGTCATGTCTTTCGCCTGACCGCTATAACCGCCAGACGGTTGGTGGATCATGATGGTGGCGTTAGGTAGAGACCGCCTTTCGCCTTTAGCACCAGCGGTTAATAATAAAGAAGCCATTGATGCAGCTTGACCTAAACATATTGTGTTGATTGGTGAACGAATGTATTGCATTGTATCGTATATTGCAAGACCTGCAAAAATTTAAAAAAAAATTATTAACGTTAAATTTTTATCAAAATTGGATAACAAACAGCTTCTATGTGGACAATCAGTAAACAAGAGTTAAATAAGAGTGAAATGACCAAAATACCCTTTGACTTTGACTATTAAAAAATTCGAAGGGTATTTTGGTGATTTCAATCTTATTTAAAAAGAGTTAGCCTTAAAGGTCAGGCCTATTACTTTAAACCCTTAGTACTCAAACATGTTAATTTTCAAAAACCACATCGACCATTTGAGTAACTCATGCTATTATTAAGCTTTAAAAGTTGCAGATTTTGGTTATGTTGTATTGCTTTTGTGTCTTACATTCAATAGAAAAAACATGATGTGAATCTTACTAGATTACTAAATAAGTTCTATTTGGCTAACTTATTTTGAGAACATAGGTAGTCATAATTCATGAATCTGATTTATTTTCACCAAAAAGAGCATCACGTAACAACAAACTATTAAATCTTGAAAATCAAACTGAAAAACATGTATGGAACTACTACAAATGCAAAATTTATGATCTTAAAATATAAGGTTGCATACATATGATCTTAAAATGATTTATGATCTCAATGAAGTGGCATTAGGATTTTCTTATAATTAAACCTCATATACAACTAGCTTCAAGAATGCAACATTGAGTTTAGTCCCAAAAGGAACAAAATAAAACACTTTGAGTTGTAATCAAAAGCTATTTACTTTCTGAAACTAAAAATCAAGACAATTTTATGTTGATCTAACACTTAACTACTATTAGCATGAGTAACGCACTCAACAATTCATTCTAGCATGAATTATATATCCCAAACAACAAAAGGTTGAAAAGCTACTTGTGGAGCAACATATAGTGCATCTATTTCATCGAACAGAAAGAAGATCCAAGTACTCTTACAGAAACTTTCAAACCATCACATATACACAACAACAAATTGGAATTGAAAAAGACCATTTCCTGATTTAAAACACAGATAAACTGACAAAAACCCTAATTTGCATAATAATGATTAATGACAATACTTTACATATCAACAATCAGAATAAGTAAAATTAACCTGCAGTTACAGCTCCACCAGGAGAATTGAGGTACATGTTAATAGGTTTTGAAGGGTTCTCGGATTCCAGAAACAGAAGCTGAGCAACAACAACATGCGATGTATCATCGGAAATCGGACCGTTGATGACAACTATCCTTTCTTTGAGAAGTCGAGAAAAGATGTCGTATGCTCTCTCCCCACGCGACGAGTGCTCGATCACCATCGGTATCAGACTGTACGACCGCCATTGATGATTTATGGTGGGTCTTGCAGCAGCTGCTGATACACCTCTCCAAAGGTTTCTGAAATTGCGAGTGATTGGATTCTGCATTGATGATTTAGATCGATTGAATTTGGGGGAAATTTGGGGATTGATTTAGGGCTCGAAAGGACTGTTTGTTTATGGAAATGTAATTTGAGGTCTGATTGTTTCTGGAATTAACATAATCATGCTCATGTCACGACTTTAGCAGTTGATTTATTAAACTTGTACGCGACATGATTAAGTAAACTGAATATAATCAACTATAACGAATGTCACGTCACGACATGTATAACACGTTTAACAATTATACAACAAATCAAAAGTTCTCTTACAATCCATACAGTTTGTATTGCACAATAGCGATGCCTACATGACAAGTACAAAAGTCTAAATTTGTATATGCTTTCTTCCTAGACTCCTATATACTCTCATTATATTCCTTTCATACACATACTTATTATTACGCTAAAGTTTAGTCACACAAAGAATTCTCATTTGTCATGACAAAGATAATTGTACACTACCTTTGTAGATACTTCCAAATTGTTTCGACTAGTCATACCATTTTTGCAATATTGATTCTTACCCGGTCTTGATGACTAGATCTTTTGTTTTAACACTTAAAATTATTGTCTTGTTCGTGTTTGATATCAACTATTCAACTTATATCGTCTCTAATGGGTGTTTGTCGACCCTATAGACGCCAATGTGAAAAAAAGAGGGAGGATACAAAAGACGAGAGATGTTAATATGAAAGAAATAGATAACTATTGCAATGTCCAAAAAACCGATTATAACATCGACCTCGATTATATTTAGAGTATCATGAAACTTATAGAAAAGTCGAGCACCACCAACTAGAGCATGAAGATCGTACAAATTGGCTACAATACCAAACAAACATAAATAAGCCACCAAATTTTGCATAAATGAACCCAATAAAACAATTACCGTAACGCATATAATGTTTATAAAAAACATATTTGTTTAAAAATAATTTAGAAATTTAAATAGAAACATATAAACATCATCTCTTTCCATTTCCCATTTCACAATCCTAAACGTTTAATATACAATTTCCCATCTAAATGTATACTTTTAGCCCAAAAATTTAAATGATTATATCAATGGCTTGCTTTATTCTATTTTTCACTATTAAGTATTACCATTTCTTCTATTTCCTCTTTGTCCCATGAATTCAATTGTTCGAAAAACCATATGTACTAATCATTTAATCAATAGCCGTTTTGTTCTTCCTACCACTCATCGGCTTCGGTAAACCGTCAAATATCGGTCTAGTGATCGCGGCGGTAGATAAAGCTTGAAGCTCAACAGTCAAATTCAACATGGAAGTTGGCCAGATCGATGATACTAACGTACCATTATTATTACTGTTACTGTTACTATTACTGTTATTATACGAGTCATAAAAGCTTGGTGAGCTAGAAGACTTTTTCACTCCACTAGAATTGTCACATATCGACGAATCCCCTAACTTTAATGGCGGCATGTTTTGCATACCATCGGAGTCGTTGGCTGTTCGACTGGCGGCAGTTGGTCTCAACGCTAAACCTTTTCCGCCGGCGGCTGAAAAGGCACTGGTGGTGTTTGTGTTGTCGGGTTTTAGCAACGTTTCCGGAGTGTGATTTCGAAGGTCGATTTGTGATAATCGTCTTCTTATTAACTTGTCATACCATGTATCGGTATCGCGCTTTTTACCGTTTGAAACGAGCTCGTTACCGTTTATGGCAACGCCTTTTTCTGACATGTCGTTAGCTAAGCTTTTACATTTTCTGTGAAGACCGAGTGGCGGGTGGGAACTTTGGGCTTGTTTGGGCCCGTTTACTGGGCTGAAAGAATCTGGTTTTTGATAATCAGCGGGCCCGTATCTTTCAACAGTACCGTTTTGATTCGTTGGTTTTAGACCGTAATAATCTCGTAAAGCTTCCATTGATCGTGAAACGGTTTGTGGGGAAGAAGACGATAAATTTATAGATTTTAACGGGTCGAATAACGCAGAATGTCTACGGTTGGGTGGTGTCATTTCAGACTTTCTTGGCCTGCAAGAAATTATCAAAATGAGTAATTGGTTCATAACAATATTGATAAATAGTTAAATACTTAGAATTATCATATTTGGACCCAATTACTTAAGAATGGGTCAGATCGGGTAATAATTTAATTCAAATAGGTCAGACAGGTGAATACAGAAAACAGCTTGACAAAATGGTCAAACTTCAAACGCGTTAAAAGTCAACCAAAGTGTATTTATATTTTCTAATGCATAAAACCTACTAAATCATTAAATTCTAAAATTAGATTAGTGTTAAAATAATATCATATCAGACACGCTAATCATTGAGTTGTAATCGACTCATCTAATTTTTTTTAACAGCGTCTACTGATTTAATTATAACCAATTAAATATAAGATGAGATTCCCTTTTGAATTAATAGTAGGAACAAAAAAATCCAAATATTTTGAAAAGAACCTTATGATATCATACTATTCTTGACTTAAAAATAACAATACACCAGAATGGGATTCGAAAATGTTGAGATATATTAAGATAAACATGTGAAACTATTTATGAAGTAGTTTACTAAACAAAAACAATGTCACTTCATGTCAAACTATATATGTTATCATGTATAACAATCCATAAACTAAAAAACAAATTCATTTAATTTAGGCATATAATTTAATGCATAAAACAAGTTAGTAAAAAAGGAGTGATGTATTACCCTTGAATATCATATCCATTTGACATGATTGGAGAAGGTGGATGCCTTCCTGGTAGAGGTATATGAAGGGTATTACGGGAAAACATTTGTATGTCGGTTGTCAACCCGTTCATCTTTTTTATGTCAGCCACCTGAGATAATAAAATGTAATTTAGATACAAAAAGAAATTGTTTTTCCAAAACTCATTCATCTAATATCCCTTCAGATAAATACACAGATAAACATCCCCATGAGTTCACAGAATTGAAAGATTCACTTATTTAATGGTAACTTTATGGTGATTATAAGTTTTGAGAAAGTTTTGTCAACCATATTTATGTTACAAGCATGTAAAAAAAGAATGTTGGTTGCAAATCAGTTGATGTCATCAGCCAACAGTGTAGACAAGTCATCATTACAAAAAAATTAAAAAAATAAATAAATAAAAAATAACAGTTAACCTTACAATTTGTATTTGTTCTAAAAATAGCTAAGAGCCAAACTGCAGTTAGTTTGGTGTTCCTAATATGCTGTTAATTTGTCTACAATGATTTAATAAAGAATCATTTTGTTAATCTGTATTAGAACTACAGTAAACTTGTTCAAAAACTGAAAACATCTCTTTCCAGTACTGAATTATAAAGTTGACAGTACAAATTTGGTACAAAAAACCTTTCAATTCAATATGTGCAAATTTAACCAATCAGTTGTCCTTTGGTATCCAAATTTGCTCAATAAAATTAAAAAATTGCTTTCAACAAGAGAAGAAATTAAATTTTCTGTTCTAATTCTATGAGAAAATTCTTGCTACGAACAGAAAACATGAAATCTTATGAAACACAGATGGATTTTATGTTTAATTTTTGGTAAATTGGAAAAGATAAAAATTTACCTCTACACCATACTTAATCGCGACACCAGCGAGCGTATCAAATTTCGTGACGGTATGTTCAATGTACCCAAAACCACCATCACCGACAATCGAAGCACCACCACAACCACCACCGGATGAAAAAGCAGATAAAGGTTGCATTAAAGAAGCCGAAGAATCATTGCAAAACAACTTCGCATCCGGCGGGGATTCCATCAAAAACCCCCGATTTAAGTGTTGATTCCAATAATTATCTCCACCGTTTCGCCTCTGCATCTCCATATCCTCCAATAAACATCATCGGTCCAAACTTTCCAATCGGAAACCGAACCCTAACGCGAATATCCTCCACGCATTTCTCGGACAACAACAACACACAATGATCGATCGATTTACGCAAAATTGATAGGAAAACAACACGGAATCGAATAACAACAACGATGATCAGATGAATAACGTTCGTAGATCTGGTAAATTGATCCTAAACCTCAAAGCGTGTTGATGATATCTGCGTATAAATTCGTGTTTTTTGTTTGAGAGAGATTGATTGAATGAGTAAAGAAGGAGCCGTTCAAAGAAAAGGAAAGAGGGGGATATGATGATGGTGATGATGTTTTGCCTCCAATAAAGACACGTTACATGTTGGTGAAATAAATATTATTGTGTTTGGATAAAAGTAAATTCTAAGGTAAAAGTATAGTTCTTATCCCAAAGCCACATTTCGGAGATTAATAGATTATAGAGTGCGACCAATAATTTATAGCTCAAGTGGTTAGATATAAGGTGTGGATTTGGGGCTCTTCTTTGAGAGGTCTTAAGTTCAAATCTTGTCCAGAACATTGCTCTGGGCAATTTCCAGTGATGGGGAGAAAGTACACCTCGGGTAGAGGTCACCGGTTCAAACATGAGGAGGGGAGAGGGTTTACGGATTCCATCCGGTTCCAGCTTATCTGGGGGATACGGTCTTACGGAGGTCGATGAATCGACTTTGGTTACATCGCTCGGTTTTCGGTGGCTAGCACGCGAGATCTTATGCTGTTAAAAAAAAATATATTATAGAGTGCTAGATTATAGAGTGCTATTAGGGTTTAATTATTGATACGATTTGGTTAGACGTGTTTTTTTAAATATTCAGGCATGCTGTGATTACTCTTAAGCATGCTTGTATAAATCGCTAGTCGCTAGTCGAGCGGTGAGGTAGTGACTAGGGATTAATCGGGATTAATCGTAATTAATCGGATTGGAATTTTATATGTAATTTTACATATTTATATGTATATATATGCAATATATATATATATATTGTCAATATATTAATATTTTTTCTTATAAATCAAATATTTTGACTAATTATAATGGATTTTAACTAATTTTGACTCATTTTCACCGTTTTTTCATGATTATGAACGATTTTACCTAATTTTGACCGATTTCTTGCCATTTTTTTCGATTTTTTCGATTTTTGGCCCATTTTGACCGCTTTTTCCGCCTAGCGATTAACGGTCCGATTCATGAAAAATTCCAAGGTAATGGTCCGATTAGCGTCTAGGCGCCGATTAATCGGCCGCCTAGGCCAATTTTTACAACTGTGCTCTTAAGAGATAATCATCGGTGAACTTTTTAACCAACATGTTGAAAGGAAGATTGATACTTAGACCAACTCATATTTTGGTGTTTGGATGGGTAGGAGGAAACACGTGTGTGTGTGGATCTAACATAAGTTTCTTCTTTTGTGGGCTTGAGGAGTAGTGGTTACACGATGGGTTGAGTTGCTCTAAAAGTTGCTTTAAGCAAAGTGACCAATCACAAGAAAGCGTGTCTTAACAATGAACATGTGTATACCATTTGTATTTGTTACTTTTGGTTTTCTTGCGTATCAGGCGGTGGAGTTACTTAGTCAAGTACAACGGGTCATGCATATCAATGACATGACCCCTAGATTTATATATGAAGTTTTTTTAATACTTTTTTCTTTATCAAAAAATGTGTTTTAAAAAAGTTGTTGCTTGTTTACCTTTTATCCTGATGTAGTCTATCTTTCATGGTTGTGTATATACTTGTAATTAACATTTAAATTATTTTGAATAAGACTAGAAGATTAGTAATGAGATTGGTATGGTAACAAAAAGATATCGACACCAAATGCTATGAATAATGTAACTTAATAGTGCCAATACCCAAAACATGAAAAAACGATATTTGTAACCATACTAATGGCGTTAGGTCGTTATCGATATAATAGTGTTACTCGGTTATAAATGTTTATCTTAATAAGAGGTTATATTCAATGTACAATTTATGGGGTATTTAAGATAAAAGATAAATTCGTGGTTCTTTTTTTGCTAAAGATCGAAACCATTGCAAGGTATGAGACTTGTCTCATATCAGTTGTATGGATGTGTGGTTTATAACTCAAATGGTTCTTTCACCCACCAGGCTACTCTTTTTTTTGTTGTGTACTCTCGTTTGGGTTGTTACAATGGTATCAGATCCAACTTGGAGTGGTAGCTTAGAGGGAGCCAACTGTGACCGACGATAACGTTAATTCTTAAGGGGGCGATTGTTAAGGATCGAAATCATTGTAAGATATGAGATTTGTCTTGCATGAGTTGTGTGGGCAACTTATGTAGGCTTTATAACCCAAATGAGGCCTCTCACATATCATAATAGTTTCTAGGATGTGATCTCTTGTTTGGGTTGTAACATTATGAATATGGGTTTGGATTTTGATATTCGAGATCGAATTTCAAATTAATCAGTCTTTGAATAACCTGGTTATGATATGAAAAATTACTTAATTGATACAATAAATAACTAATTATATATGACTTCCATTAGAAAAATATCAATATATGCAATTTGAAATTTCTATATTTTAAAGATTAATTTTAATCGAGTTAGTTTATTATCTGAATACTATGTTGGTAGGAGTTTGAGTAGATTAGGAATTTTGTTCAAGATAATAATTATCTACTAGGTTTTGTAGATAAATTCAAACATGTTTGAAGTATCCTAAAGGAGTTTGAGTTGATTTAATAATAAGGTTATAACATCTGTAATAAACAGTCTTTCTTTCGTTTTGTGTGAGTCAAAGATTATAATACAAAGAGGAGTTTGGATATTAGTTTTTTCGTATTCTTACTAGTTCAAATATCACAATTTAAAATTCTATTATAAAACCAAAGTCAAAATTTAGAGTTTGGTTCGGATGCTAACCCGCTTCGACAATTCAATATCCAACTTTAAATTTGATTCTGTTAGAATTTTGGTTATCTCGAGTTCAATCAGATAAGATAATGTAAGTCTATAGCTTAACCGGTCAGTAATTAGGAAATAAATGTATATCAATAGTCAAACCAAGAAATTTCTTTTAAAGTCGGATTCAAATTAATTTTAAATAAATTGATGTATATTAAAAGTCCTCTTATAATCAATTCTTAAAATTTGATTCGTTTCATTTAAAATTTCTAATCACTAATTGGGGATACAAAGTCATACGTACTATTACATTATTGATATATATAAATCAAATATCATATAAAATCACCATCTCTTCTGTAATCTATTGGTCATAGTCTGTCGGTGGCTCCCTAATTTGGCCCACCCACGAGTTTTCTCACCATTGTCCTCTTTCATATGAGTTTGACGTATGTCGTTTACTTTTTTATTATGTTCTTATTTTTAGTATAATATTTATAATAATAATTCAATAATGCATAAGTATATTATATAGTACTGGTTTTTATGTTTTGATAAAAAAAAAATACGAATCACACAACAAAATAGCTCGATATCACCCCTCTTTGACATCTCATCATCAAAAGCATAATGTCCCAACTAACCCTACTTTCAGTTTCAACATTTATGATTTAATCTTCATAACAATATAAATCAAACGTTTATTAACTTGGTATGTTGATGACGTATGACGCATACATTAGACGATTATGTTTGCCTTTATGTATTCGCAATATCCTTTTGTTATGAAGTATGATTGTTTAGTATTATTGCGTCACTAAAAGCTTTTCAAAGAATAAAGGATGTGTATACCAAGAGATTAATTATGTCTTTAAGAAATGAAAACACAACAAACATAAGAGAAGGAAAAATATATGTGTGTAAATTCTCATATCGTACTTATAACAAGTATACCAAAATGATATATCATAGATTTTATCTATGGTATATAGGTTTGACAATTACATGTTTTTGAAAGATATAAAATAAAGTGAAATTGCAAAACGACAGTAGATTCTACTGAAATTAGGTTGTCCAGGCAAATGGATGATGTATTACACTTGACAAGTAACGTAACGATAACGTTCCATGTGAACTTTAGCTAGGACGAAGTATGCCCCAAAGTTGCTTTGTTTGCATTTGCTAGTAATTCACCTCATCTTTATAATTAAAATGTTAAATGACAATCAAGAGTTACTTATGTACGCTAACTATAATATGATGTTCAAAACCTACCCGGATATTGTGAATTCAAAGTAGTTTTGGTAAAGAGATGTGAAGAAAGACCTATTGTATATTAACTAATTGTTGATTTGATATTTGAGGTAATAATTGGTTGTCGATCATTTGAATAGTGGCCTACAACAATTATAAAGATTGTTGGTTCTTAAAGTCCCCTTGATGATATGTTGATAAATGGGTTGTCTAGGATTGATTTGTTGTTAGAAGACACCTCAAATCCCTTTAATTGATGAAAATTACCTTTGATTTAGTATTACCAGACACATCAAATCGATTTAATGTCTTTCACATGTTCGTTTGGGATGTGGATGTCATAAAAAGATTATTTATTTTAAATTTTATTATTGCATAAGATTCTTAGAAAAAGAATAGTAATGACGAGTGTTACATGTGATTTAGTGTTGTAATAATCCTTCGATTTTGATATTGTGTTTGAAATTGACTTGTCCATTTATTAGCTTTTCAAAAAGTTAATAACTAAAAAATAGCGTTTTTAGAAGACATAAATCATGACTTTTCAAAATTACTTACGACTTATTAGCATAAAATTATTAGTATACCCTCATATTTTACCCAATCTACCACCCACCCGCCAACGTCCACCACCTACAACTACCTGCCATTGTCACCTACCATTGTCACCCACCTCCACCGCCACCCACCGCCATCGCCACCGCCAAACCGCCACCAGTGCTACCTGCCACTGTCACCCACCACCGTCCCCACTACCACCCGTAATCGTTGCTACCCACCCTCCATCACTCACAACCTTAATATAGTTATAGATTATAATGTCATTTTTGGTTATTTTACATGAATTAGCCAAGTCAAATACTTTTTATAAATAACTTACTAACTTTCACACTATAATAGTTATTTAAACAGTTTTTTTGAATCTCATTTTTTAAAATTCATGAGTCAATAAATATTTTTAACGCAAAACAATTTTTTAGTTAAATAATCATTCTCAAACACCCGTTAGTGTCTTTCGTTTTTTTGTTCGTTTGGAATGTAGATTTCATAAAGAGATGATATGTTTTCGATTTTTCTAAATAAATTAAGACTCCATTGTATTAGAGAAAGAATACTAATTAAGACCTATATACTTTTGTAGTAAAATCTGATATGTTTATGAATTTTGGATATAAATTTCGTGAGAACAATTATACGTATGACTTTGTCATACATCATTGATGTGAGTATGTGACCAAAGTCCAAAACCTATAATGATGTGAGCTTATGTTTCCACGGTTATTAGTTGACCCTCCGTCTCTACGCTTATTAATAAGTATATAATTACAATTTTATCCTTTTTGCACGTGACTTCACTTGATAATAAATCTAAATTTTTTTTTTTTTGTGTATTTTTAGTCCATTTTATCATATTTAATCAATTATAACCTATTTAAAAAAAAAAAAAAAACCTATGATAGAATTGTTCGTAATTATTTAAATCAGCAAAGTTGCACGCCAGTTTGATTATTAGAAAATATATGAAGGTGTGATGGATCAGTTAAAAAAGACTAAAGCGTAAATAGAAAACACTATTTTTTCATGTACTACACAACGTATTTAATAAGGTATTGAAGTATAAAAAATATAAGAAAAGTCTTAAATTGACCTCGGGCAATGCTTTGTGTTTTTTGAACTTCATTACATGCAATTTGTTGGTGACATTAACTGATTAACATGATTATTTAAAAGACACGTATGAAGTTGTGAAGACTTAGCTATAGAAACCCAAACATAAAAGACAACTTTACAGTGGTATCGATGTTCATCCGTCAATTTGGGTCTCGTTTTCATAATACCAACATGTTACCGTCAATTGATATAACATTATAACCCACAACTGTTTCACTTTTTTTTTACAAATCAACAAAGACAAGCTATTGAAATAAATATAAATTTATATATACTGATATAGATAAACTTAAAACTTCTATAATAAGTTAAGAGTGAGATTCATAAGTTTCCAACTTAAAGGCGTACTTTGGCTAAGTTGTCAAATTTGAAGGGCTTGTTTGGTTGGTGGCAATTTACCGAAGTTACTAATATTGACTTAGATAGAGAGGTCTTGAGTATTATGATATTAAGGTAAAGTTATTTTAAATAGAGGGTTTATTTTAAGAAACTTAAAAATGATTATAAAAAACTTTATAACCGTCTCGTCAAACTCTTTTCCACCCCCAAAATCCTAAGCCCCCACCCTACCCAAAAAAACCTAAACCTTCCACCCCCAGCCCCA
>WOUH02000007.1:453858-473412 GCA_009936405.2 Stevia rebaudiana
AATACGTATGTCCCGTTTTTACATGTATGTACACATATGTAAATCATATGATATACGTACATGTAAGATACAAATTAAATATATGTAAAATGCAATCTACATATATTTTTTTTTTAATTTTTTTTTTTGTTTTTTACATTTTTAACCTTGTAACTACAATCCATTAAATTTTTATTTTTTTTAAATATCGGGTGCTAGTAGTTTTCACGGTTTTTATAACTTTTATTGGTTTTCATTTGATCCCAATCCTTGTGATATATATGTAATTTTACTCAAGGGGAAGGTTCATACAAAAACTACGTCGTCATACGAGAATAAAAATTAACAACTTAACAAACTTCAAACATTTCTTATTTCTTCATACATTATTATTTTTTAAAACATTTTTGCACCATTGAATCACAAAGGGTTATTCTTTCTACACCCCCACCTAGTTTCTATTCACACTCCTAGCTATTGAATTAATTACATTAATTAGTTTTAACCCAATCAAATTTTGTGATGCTGAAATTTAAGTAATAAATGTTATCAGTTGTATTAATTATATTGACTTATTTGTAATTTCTTTCTTCCTCTTTTTTAAATTTTCTCAACCTATTATCAGCTTTTTTTATTTTTTATATAGTTATTTTATTTTCATTTTTTTAACTAACTTTTATTTTTCTACTGACATATATTATAATCTTTTTTTATAATATATATATATATATATATGAGACAACAGCCTCTCAAATTCCTTTCTTTTTATTCCCTTAATTTAGTAACAAAATATCAAATTCATTTTTTTAAGTAACTTTTATTTTTTATTGGTATTTTGTTAGCTAAATGATAAAAATTGTAGAACATTTTATTATTTGTGTTTATATTCTTTTATTTTATATATATTAAGACTCGCAATTTATGATACAAATTAGTTAACTCGACACGGCACGGCATGACATGACATTAAATTATGCATGTTAAAATGTGAGTTAAACTGATTTCGTGCTATCGGTCATATTTTATCTAACCTTATCCACATCAATATTATGAATTCTAATATTTGGGGTTTTTATTTTCAAATTTACGATTTATTCTATAGTAATACTATCGAATAACCAACACAATTAACTTGTTTATTTCAGATTTCATCTTTGAAATGGTTTTAAAACATATATTTTTATTTAAAAACCGAGCTGACGTAACACATTAAAAGCACATTAATTTATATAAAAATATCATTTATAATATGGGTTTTTTCATTTTTTTTCTTTCTTTATAAAATATATAAATTTATGAAATAATTTTTCTATAACTTAGTAATTTCATAAAATAAAATAAAAATTAGTAAAAGGTTGTCTTAGTTAAAGATGGGTGCCACTTAATGTAAATTTAATTATCAAACATAGATTAACAAATTATTAGTTGCATTTATTAAGAACTCATATACTAATTCAAAGAAAATAAAGTGATAATAAATTAGATAAGAATAAATGCTTATATACTAATATACTAGATGAGGTGCAAGAAGTAGCACCCATTTACTGACATTTTTAATAACAAATAAACCTACTCTTAATCTATAATTACTCTTATATTACACACCCTTGCTTGGGATAAAACCTTAGACCTCTCATTGTAATATATAAGTCTCTGCCACGTTAGGTAGTGATGCATTAACATTGACCTCATACTTATATTTATAGTTTATTACACGAACAACGAAAATAATATGTAACTACATGCTTCAAGTCAATTGGTTACCATCGACTTTTATGTGGGAGATATCGGTTTCGAATCCAAGCCTGTGCATAACGTTGAGATAAGGTCATGTGGTTATTCTAGTTGTTGGGTTCTTCATCGGGTGGGATCGGCAGTGGCGAAGCTTGAGTTTATTGGCAAGGGTTGCCAAGATCATATATGTAGAATTTTCAGGGATTTCATGGGTTGCCGGTCTATATATATAAAAAAAATTTCGGTCGAAATCGCGAAATTTACACTACGCGCGAAAAAATCAGGGGTCGCCCAGCCCTCACAAACCTTCGCCACTGGGGATCGGTGTATGCCGCGTAGCGTTAAAAAAATCTCGTATTGGGTTTGTGACTTTTGGGCCGTTAAAAAAATTAATATTATTTTAAAGAGTAATATTTATTAAGGAGAAATTTGTGAATTAATATTATATTAACTTTTATAGAAATATTAATTAATATAAGGTGATAATCGTTGTGACATAAGTTTGAATCAACGATTAGATATCAGAGATCGCGTTGGTTGTCGCTGCAAGACACGATAGACGAAGTGAGTCTCTTTTACGACACGTGGCACTTTACATTTTACGTGTGAGTAACAATCGTTACAACGCGTTTTGTATACGCGCTTTGATTTTCGGGATCGTGACAAAATTTCATGCGCAACACACGCGGAGAAACTACTTATAATATAGAAATAAACAAGATTATGATATAATTAGTTAACAATAGCTGTAAAGAAAGTGAGAGATCTCTAATCGTATACTCGTATCATCCTAACAAACTATTTTTGTTACTAAGAAAGCTCCACTATTAGAATATTCTATTTACACTTTAGATATTCCATTTACACCAAATTAATGTGATCATTTTCTTTAATTTTGTATCTTAGCTTTCTATTATATTTTATTTTAAACTTTGATTTAATATATATAATATTTAACTAGAGTTATTCTCTACACATTGCGCCGAACCGCCCCTAGCCCGTTGCTCATGATCTCATTCAAGGTGAATGAATATAAATGATGGTCAAATGCGTTAATTTCTAACATGTCGTATCGATGAAATATGTAACACAACCAAGCATATACAGAGGTTGTTTGTTACAACTGTGTTGAATCATTGAAATGTTTGATTATTAACAGGTAAGCTTTGAATCATTCAAGATTTTCTAAAACTTACTCATTAATAGGTTGTCTAAACTCTAAACCAGTAAGAAGTGTAACAAAACAACCACTAGCTATTACCGATTCAGAGCTCATAGTATCAAACCATATGCCCTAGTTTTGTAACATAAGTAAAATACAACTCAAGCTTAAGGAAGTTTATATGACTTACCTGGAGTGATCCACGTTTGTCGTATGGTCTTTCCAAAAGATGATCACATGTTTAAGAAGATATGTTAAAACAATACGACATAATAGTGAAATCTGAATTCAAAGCTAGCGTCAGATATAATCCATGTCACAAAAGTTAGGAATGTACTTGCTAGCATGTTGCATTTATATTAACCATGCTACCCATGCACCCAAAACGAGGATATTGGACCACGAAAGCATGTCATCAGTTTGAACACAAATATATAAAAAAATTATATTTCTTATAGACTTTATTATATAAAATTCCACACCACAAATGGATAATGTTGCAATTATATAATACAAGGACAACAAAAAATCAACTAATAATCACATGCACATAATGGCAAGATAGGTAAAACGAGCCAATTGTCAACAATTCTACACAAGCAAGGTTGCATAGATAGAAAGAAGGCTAGACAAGATTAACATTCATAAATGAAAATAATACTTAACAAATTTGTACTTGTAAGTTATAAAAGAAACATAAATAAGATTGAAGGACTGTTTGTTAGAATTTTGTTGAACTTATTAATATGTAAGTTGAAGCATATTACTAAAACTTAACCATTCAAAGGCTTCAGAAACATTAAGAGGTGTAATCAAACATCTTGTGTCTCTGAACGATTTAAATGAATCATCATAATATAATCATTAAAAGACTACCAAATAACCATAAGTTATGCAACAATACAAAAGTAACCTTGTATCGATTTATACAAAACAATGACCATTTTTAAATACCAATATCTTCCTCTTACTATAATACTTAATTACTTTTAATATTACAAAACTTGATAAATTAGAGTACGTGGAGTTGTCATGTGCTCCCCACTCTTCCCTGCTTCCACTCAGCACCACATTAGATTTCCCGAGTTCTCTTTACTTTTCCTTATTTTGCGTGGCGTCTTCCCACTTTCCTAATTTTCCCCATTCCTCTCATTACTTTCTTTCCCAACTTTCGGTTTCGTCCGACCTCCAAACCCTGAAATTCCTCACTCCAAAAGTGAAGGGACTGTGTTCCCGTCCAACCCGGAACCGACTGGCCTTATACAACCAAAAAACATGTATATTTAATTACAAAATACAAAAAGTTAAGAGGTTCTTATCTTTTAGTTAAAGGTGTTGCGTTAATGTGTTATATAGCTAGTTTAGAGGTTCTATATCTTTTAGTTAAAGGTGTAGTAGGAGTAAGATGGATTTTCTTTAAAAAAAGATATATAGAAGTTTATTTATGTATAAATTAAGAGAGATATTAATCCGAAGCAAGTGAGTATAATATTTAAATGCTTACAATTTTATATTGACACGTTGATTTCTTTTAGGCTACATATTGTTAGGTTTACGAAATGATTGCGTTCAGACCATTGATTCCACCACTGCAACAAATTGCGGTCGAAAAACTAAATTTCAATATTATCGAGGTGTAACACGAACACCTGCTTCGTACGCAAACGCAACATTTGATTCCATCTTTCCTTTGATCGATTCATCAATCAATTTCGCAACGACGGAACCCTTTTCCCCTCTCGAAAACCCTAATTTTCGCGGTTCGAATTTGGTTATGGAGAGATCTGATAGTAAAGACTTGAGTAGCATTAATAAGAGCTCTTCTTCAGGTGAACTAATTCTTGTTTTGTATATTTGTATTAGTAAGTTTTGATGTTCATTAGTCGATAGTTGTTGTTTGATCGTGTTTTTATTTAGCGTTTCGATTTCAATATAGTTGTGGTTTGAGTTGATGTTCTTTGATTTGAATCTTGTTCAAATTGATAAATCTGTGTTGGTTAATGGATAATTGGAAGAAATTAAAATACTGTGGGTATCTATAAACATGAATTAGCACTTTAGCAGTGGTTTTGCGTACGATGTCTGTGTGTGTGATATCGTTTTCTAGGGTTTTAGCAATTTTTTTAATTTTGTTTGAAAAATTTAGTTTCTCTGTCTGATACACTTTTTGTATTGATGAGCAGATGATAAACTATTTGATGCTTCACAATATGCTTTCTTTGGTCGACATGCTGTTGAAAAGGTTGAGTTTGGTTGTTTAGAAGAAGATGATTATAATCCTTCAACTGGAATTGCTGATGACGAGTACCATTTGTTTGATCGCGAAGAGGTAAAAATCTGGATTCTTTGAAAATCCTACTTATGGTTATCATTCTTGCTAGTTATAACTTATAAGTTGTGATTCATTTGACACAGGCTCTCTGAATTCTTTTTATATTCTTATGTGCTTCAATTTACTGTTAATTTTTTAATTTGTAAACCAGTTTAGTTGATTTGAGTAATGAGGTATTATTCGTTGTTGCTGTGTGTGCTGTAGCATTACTAGGATTATGTTAGTACTTAGTAGCAATTGTTATGTTGATAATATTTGTTAGACCAATAATATTGATCGTTCTCAAACGGTAAACTTTGAACATACATGATGCTTACTTTAAGGATAAAACGAATAACAAAAGGATGCAAATTCTAATTTTAAATGTTGTATAGTACAAATATACAATCAAGAAGTCCAAACACTAAAGAACAACTATACTTTTTTATTGACAAACAAGATTTGCGCTTCACTTTCTGAGTTTCTGGACACCTAATATCTATATCATACTTTTGGTTAACTTCATTAATGTAGTTTCTTTAACTTGCAGTTAAAAAATATCAATTTTTGTAGAACTTACTGTCTTTTTTCTGCAGGAACCCAATGTAGGATCCCTCTCAGATTTAGATGATCTGTCAACTATATTTTCAAAGGTCAGTTTCTTCTACATATGATAACTGTTAGCAGCAAATTTTAAATTGTGGTCTATCTGAATCTGATTATTTCACTATTTACCATTTTATCCTACAAGTTCCATTTAACACTCTTACCATGTGCCATATGTGTGAGTGTATGTTTAACTGTTTTAATTTTATAATTTTTTTTTTTTTTTTACAGTTAAACAGATCAGTTATCGGACCTAGACATCCTGGAGTTATCGGTGATCGAGGGTCAGGATCGATTTCAAGAGAAAGTGAGTTCACAGTTTCACACCTAACTGGTGTTTGATTGGGTATATTATATAGTTTATTAACCGTTTTTTTCAGGTTCATCTGCATCCGATTGGGTACAAGATAGAGATTTACCCGAGTGGTTGGATCAACATATTTCTGATACCGAAAGCAGCCAGGTCAGCAGGCGGTGGTCATCGCAATCGCATCTTACAGATTCTAAACCGTTGTATCGCGCGTCATCATACCCTCATGAAAAACACCAATTTTTCACCGAACCCGTTTTGGCACCCAGCTCATCATTACCTTCGTTTTCTCCCGGTAACCATAATAATCTCTCGTCGCCACGTCAGCATTCACATCTGAACCGTCCACCTGGCATCAGTAGTCCTCAAATCCCCTTTCTAGAACCGAATCTTTCACCTTTAAGTGGGCTCCCGCTTTCGTCTCGTTTTAGTGGAAACCGAACCCAACTGATCCATCCGGGCGGGTCGGGTTTAACCCAATTTACCCAAGCCCAAAACCAATGGGCCAACCATACATTACATATGGATCCTGCTGGACTTCTGAACAACAACATTCAACAAAAGTTACTTCAAAACGGGCTTTTATCACCACATTTTATGCCACCAAATTCTTTACGGTTCAGCCCGTTTGCACACCAGCCTTACTTATATGACACCATGATCTCGCACCCGTTACATTTAAACAAATACCGATCACCCGATACACGTGATCAGAGAGGTAAACAAAAGAGTAAACACGGGTCACGTATTTCCCGTCAGGGATCTGATAACAGCAATCAGAAAAGTGAGAATAAATGTCGGGTACAATTCAGATCCAAATACATGACATCTGAAGAAATTGAAACCGTTCTTAACGTGCAACATGCATCAACACACAGCAATGATCCGTATATTAATGATTATTATCATCAAGCGCGACTCGCGAAAAAATCTTCCAAAAACCGGTTCCATCCGGCTCACCTTAAAGACTCACCACAACGGACGCGTAGCGGTTCAGACTCGCAGCCTCATATTAATGTAGACTCGCATGGACGCGTTTCGTTCTCTTTAATTCGCAGACCACAACCGCTTCTTGAAGTTGACTTGCCATCCGGTTCAGGTGATAACCGGTCTGAACCGAAACGAACCGAGAAGCCATTGGAACAAGAACCGATGCTTGCGGCTAGAATCATGATTGAAGACGGTCTTTCGGTGCTGCTTGATGTAGATGACATTGACCGTTTTCTGCAGTCAACTCAGCCGCAAGATGGTGGGTCCCAGGCGAGGCAGAGGCGGCAGATTCTTCTAGAAGGTTTGGCGGCAGCACTTCAGTTAGTTGACCCACTTGGCGTAAGTTCAAGTTCAAACAAGTCTTCCGGTTTAGCCCCGAAAGATGATATTGTGTTCTTACGGGTCGTATCGCTTCCGAAAGGTCGGAAACTTATTTCTAAATATCTTCAACTTCTCTCACCGAGCGGTGAGCTGGCACGAATCGTATGCATGACGATTTTCCGCCATTTGAGATTTTTATTCGGTGGACTTCCGTCAGAACCCGAAGCATCTGAAACCGTTACTTCACTAGCAAAGATAGTGAAATCATGCGTAAGCGCGATGGATCTCAACTCATTAAGCGCGTGTCTTGCTGCTGTCGTGTGTTCTCCAGAACAACCGCCGCTTCGCCCGCTTGGCAGTCCAGCTGGCGACGGTGCATCCGTAGTTTTAAAATCGGTTTTAGAACGAGCGACTCAGCTGTTAACCGGTGCAAACTCCGGTTTGCAAAACCCAACACTTTGGCAGGCATCATTCGATGCGTTTTTCGGGCTTTTGACTAAATATTGTTTAAGTAAATATGACAGTTTGGTACAAGCAATGTACGCGCAAGTTTCACCAAACACGGAGATCGTGTTTTCAGAAGCTGCAAAAGCGATTAGTAGAGAAATGCCTGTGGAACTTTTGAGGGCGAGTTTACCTCATACGGATGAAAGTCAAAGGAAGATGTTGGTTGACTTTTCTCAAAAGTCAATGCATGTTGGTGGATTCAGTGGTCATAAAGGTGGTGGTGGTGGTCAAATTGCTCCTGAATCAGTTAGAGGATGATTAAGATGGTGAATCATTTAGATTCTGCAAAATCTGGATTCGAATCTGTCAGTTGAAGGTGGGTTTTTAAAGCCTTTGATGGTTGAAGTTTGTTTTTATAAACGTTTAGATTATAAATACTGTGTAAACGAGCACTTGTTTCTCAGTAGGCCTTGGTTCGGGTCGGTTCATGGGTATATGGTGGGGGAACGGTTTGAAGGTGAATCTATTTTAATATTCAGATTTGTTGGAAAAATTGCATGTACAGTTTCTGCAAGTTTGTATGGATTTAGTTTACACCATTGCTGTTTTTCTTTTTTAATATTCTATTTTTTTATATTTTTTTTACCTTTTTGCTGGGTTTTTTAAACAAGCTGGCAAAATGGTTTTTTATTAAGATAGAAAACCTTTACATTTTGATATTTTATAAAAAAGTTTTTTCAAATTTTGGTATGTTAAAGTCTCTACGTTTAAAGTTACATGAAAATGGTTACTAACTAATTTGTCTACGTTTAAGTATCTATCTTGCCTAAAATCATGTTATGAAAAACATAACTTGCAAGAAAATTACTATCATTAATTTTGAGACTTGCTGAATTGCAACCGGAGTTTTGGTTATTAAAGATTATTAACGAATTGGTTTTTGGTTAATCAGTTTAAGTTAATTAGTTATTGAAGTGAGTTTGGTTCCGTTATAACTCAGTTAACAGGTAGTTTTGCTGTTGGATTTAAAGGTTTTCTGTTTGACTTGTGGTCTACTACTGCTACTGTTTGAATTAAGGTTTTCTGTTGTTACAAACAATCATTTCTGCGTAGTTGAAAATTATTAGTGTGCCATTGTGTATGACTTCTTCATTATGCTACCCGGATTCGTATCAACATTTCGGTTCAGTTATTTATGCCGGTTGGATGCGTAATCGAAACCGAAGCGTCAATTAGTTTAAGCCCTCAAAATCGAATCATTGGCTATGTCGTTGGTCGGTTAATAGTTAAGCGGTTTTGGGTTGCTTTCCACTAGTTACAATAGAAAATCATATGTGAAAATGGTTAGAATTAGAGATATTAAGGTTTGTGTTGAACACGGTTCTCTTCAAACCGACTTCGGATCCTCAAAAGCAAAGTTTCTTAATCTCTAGTTGCATCCTCACAACTAAACACCGTAGTTTAGTTGAAACAAAATGAAAAACAACTCACCTATGGAAACAATGACGTCATCATTAGCTGCCACAAACTTTTTTTTAAATGAATTTTTTTCTAAGTTATTTTTGGATAAGAATTGAAATATGGTTAAGTTTTGGGTGTTATGTAAATGGTATTTATGAAAGTGGACACGTGGTAGCAAGCTAAAGGATTTTCGTAAATGTGATTTATAAGGTTTACGTGTAAGTCCTTCGGTTTGTTGGCATGTGTCAAAAGAGTCAAAATGACTAAAATATCATGTTACTGACAAAACAAAACTACACTACCACTACGTGATCGTCATCTTCCTCTCTCAACAGCTACCACCACCGTCGTCATAGCTCACCACCATCATTGTCGTTCAAAAACAAGAAAGATATACTAGAAGGACATAGCTAATGAAAAACAACCATTTTTATGCTTAAGTCATAAGGATTAAAATAATTCTTCAAACAAAGAAAATAGATCAAAAAGGCCGAACAAAAAATGTGTTCTCAGTCACCCACAAAACCCTTTGCCCTCATCTCTATAATATAGACTAAATGCATATAAATACTTCTAACGCCCCGCTTGCGTTGCGTGCATATAATGTATATATGTATGGACTCTCGTGAGGCAAAAGTAAAATTGCACTAGTTTTAACGTTATTTTACTTATTTTCGTGAAAATAATGTTAAAAGCATTGAGATGACGGTTAATCAGGCATCATGAGTCGGAGGTCTCTTTCGGAGCAGCCTTTCTATTCTTACGGGATATGGTAAGACTTGTCTTCATCTTACCCTACCTTTAGGTGGGATATACTGAGTACGATAATGATGATGATGATGATGATGCATATAAATACTTTCTTGTTGATAATATCAACATATTTTGTTTCTAGAAGTCCTATTCTTTATTTCATGATCAAGTACGAAATTAAATAATTTGAATAAAGTTATAACCTAGTCTCTTCATTTGACTAGTCTATTTCTCACTCAATCAACCTTTCGTTCCGCAAAGGTTGTAAACGAGTTGAGGCAAGTCAAGTTAGATCAGGCTAAGAATTGGATTCAAAGCTAGACAAGCTAATTAACTCGACTCATTTATCTAAACTAGCTTGCTTAAGTTAGCCCGTGACTCGTTGAGCCAACATGTTTATTTTTTTAATTCTTTTAAAGATTTTTTATCATGTATTTTTTACACATTAAAATTTGAATGTAAAAAAGTACATTGTTTTAACATACACGTAATGAATTATACACATAATCATAGAGACTTATTTTAGATAATTATTACGACATCCAACTGTCTAAGCATCTTCACATACACACATTCATCTATTTTAGTAAATCTATTTCATCACATCGTGTACAGCTAACTTGACACACGCTAATAATACACATCTAATTAACCTTGATTATAAATAATAAAAAACCAAAATAATCACACATATATACATCAATAATCAATCATTCAAGTTAAGTCTTCTTCATATTAATTAAAAGAAGAAAAAAAGAATACAAGTTGTTCTTTTGTAGGACCCCAATTTTAATACACATTTCCAATGTTGATGTCCATGAAAACGAAACTTGCTACGTATACATTTATTGTCAAAAGCAATTTGTATATAACTATATATATTCATATTCATATAATTATCAGTCTTTCAACCATTTCAAATACAAACACAAAATGCACACCTCAATGACCTGTAGTTTTCTCCTCATTATTTCAGTAGCCATCTGTAGGTGGAGTGTGGCGGTTTCCGGCCAACTGCCGCCAACGGACGGAGCATTATTTGAACAAAATGCTGACCGCGTGTTCGGTCTTCCCGGTCAACCGCCAGTGAGCTTCAGTCAGTATGCTGGATATGTTGGTGTGAATGAAAGTCATGGTAGATCATTGTTTTATTGGTTTTTTGAAGCTGAAGAAAACCCAAAAGAGAAACCTCTACTTCTATGGTTGAATGGAGGTAACAATTGATACTTTTTATTTTTAAGTTTATTAGTTTTACCCTTTTATCATGGTAAATAGATTTTTTGGTAAATTTTTTTAGAAATTAATAGAAATATTAATCACGTAAATATGTTAAAATTGCGGAATTACATGGAAATATATCTATTTATTTATATATTTGTTTAACCGAGCTTGTAATTTTGATCTAGTATTATTTCTATGCCACATATATCTTGGCAAGACTATACATTACTATGTGCATAAAATTATATGATAAATCATACAGATGCATTAAAACTTATAATTATGAAATTTGTTAATTATTTATTGGTCACATGTCATTATATAAAATCAAATCAAGTACATTTATACTTTTTTTGTTTTAAACATACGTACGGTTTGAAATGAGCGAAGAAAAGGTCGAGTTTCTGTATTCTACAGCTTGGCCCAATTTAAGTATTAAGTTTAAGCTTAATTCGTGAGTAAAGTTAAGCTTAATTTACTCGTTTAGTTAATACATTATTACTAAATTAATATTCATATTTACCTACGTTTACATGGATTTATAATTTTATGTATATAAGAGAATATATATAAGTTTGGTTATTTCTATCATTAATTATTACATATAATCATATGTTTTAAATTATTATATATCTATTAAAATCTTTTAAATTATATAAAAGTTTATATTTTACTTTTTTTAACCACGAAAGACAATTTTATTAAAACATCCCCTCAATTAAGGGACTACGACATTGGGCACATGGATTACAATTTAATGTTCAGACAAAAATATGAGTTCGGATCTAATATATTTTTATTTGCCTTATTTTAATTCACATGAACGAGCTAGCCTTGATCTTTTATAGATTTATGTCTCGATTCCTGTTAAGTTTGTTGAAAATTTTGTTATTCGATCCTAACTTTCCACAAGAATCAAATCGTTATTTTAGTAATTGACAAAATATAAAGACTGGTATATATAGTCTTACAAGCTTAATTGAAATATAAATGCTCGTATAGTCTTACAAGTTTAAAAATTATAAAGACTGGTATAGTCTTACAAAGTTTAATTAATTTAATGAACATCAATTTTGGAGCGACTTTTTTCTAGCTCATTCTATTTAATAGCTTTTAGGAAGTTGATCTTATCTACAAATTGTTGGACTCGTCAATGTTAATGATTGATCTCATAATTTGATTAATGATTAGAAAAAGTGAATAATTGTAGTTCAGTATGCATGCATATTAAACTAATTTTTTTTTGTCTGTGCTGGATGTTCTTATTAGTTGAGTCTTTAGTCGTTAATTATGATTTAACCATCACTCCGAAAAAGTATGAAACCAACAAATTATCAATTAGTTATATAATTTAGATGAAGATTTCATACTAATATTTGTTAAACTTGAACATATATATATTCTCATGATTAATTAAGTGAAATTATTTACCTTTTGTATATTTGTGTTATTTGAGAATTCCAAAGTGTATACAAAAGATAACATGGTATTTAAATTATAAGCTATGTTTTCTAATAAAGTTCTAGTTCGAGTTTGAGTGGAGCAATTGTATTTGTAAAGTTCTGAATAAGATTATTGTTTATATAGAAAGTGTCTAATATTTGAAGTTTCATTATAAATATTAAATATGTTAAAGAGTGCAAAATAAGATCACTCATTCAATGGCATTTTCTAGGTTTTGTGTCGGAGTCACATTTTCTATGATAAATCGGAGTTGCTTTTTGTATATTACACTTCAATTAATATATAAATTTGGAAATAAAATTATAAATTTAATATTAGAAAATACGTTTACTTCTTTTATAATGTAGAACGTAGGATAGGGGGAAAGAAGCTAGTAGATTATGGTCCTAAAATTGGACAAAATAGAAATTTTATGGATGTCAATTTTGTTGAGAATCGTGTCAATTAAGCCAACACCAACGTGCAAGACAGATTAAAGATTACTAACAAGATATGAATATGATACTGTTTACCAAACCAGCATTTTCTAATTATATAATATGATTATTTTAAATAGTTTAGCTACGTTAGAGTTTTGATAATTTCTTTCTTAAGATACACAACCGACTTAGAACGTACACTTACAAGCCTAAATCCATTTTTAGATATATAACTGATAATTTCTTATTTAATGATAATCGTTCTGTATATATATTGTCTTATCATACAATAGACAAAATGTCACAATCTATAGAGTGTAATGGAATCTAAAAGGTATTGGACATGAGAGCTCTACACTCTTATACAAAAGATGTTATCGTCCTTTTACTTTTCACCATATGTTCTCATAAATTAGATTCTAAATACGTGCATGTCGTTTTCCATATCGAGGACCAAACTTCCCTCACGTTATTCGTTTATCATCGCTTATAAAAGTGTACTAACGTTACGTACATACGTATAATAATGCTCTAGAACCAACATTTTTCTGCCAATCCTTAGGTTAATAGTATAATGTGCGACTTTATCATAACAAACCTGTAATTCTTTATAAACAGAACACGTAAACAACGATTTATTAAAGTAAAACTTAATAAAAGTAAAACTCAAACCCATGTATGTCGCCAGTTTTATAAAATTTGATGTTTTCTTTGGTTTGAAACCTTGTGATTTACAAAATCCAAAAACATTGTTTGTGTCCATCTTGAGATGATGGCTTCTGACCTTCTGTTCTTACATCCGAGGATTATATTCATCAATATTACATAAGCCCCCACTTGAATTTACATGCATCTTTATTGAATTTATAAACAGATCTTGAAATTATATTAAATGATGAAAAATAATATCTTTTGTTGGCATCATTTATCATTGATAGAAGTGTACAAAAGCATTTGGTCCCCCTCCCACAAGGCTTCAACCCCTAACCCCACACACATCCACCCCATCTTATTGAGTTGAGACCACTTGCTTTATTCCTCTATTTAAGACTTTGGTTAACATAGTTATTTAAAAATAAATAAATTAATTTAAATATTAATTGTCTTTTTAATGATATATATGTGTACCGGGTCAAGTGACCTATGAAGTTTTATTATATGTGATTAATGATACCGATGACCAGTAAGTTTTAAAATGATAAACCTTATAATAATATGTGTGACGACGGGTAGAGCGGGATATTTGTTCATAAATTATATATAACAGACGAAATTAAAAATTATGATGGTACATGTTTAATTTCAAACCCTGATCACTATATAGGGATCCATGGTACCATCTAGGCTAGAAAAATAAATTATGAGGAGACATGTTTTGTAACGTTGGCCTTTAGTATATAGTGATGTAAATACAACCAGCTGGTAGCCTGGTAACAACTAGTTAAGTTAAAAGTCAATAACTAGTTAAAGAAGTACAATAATTTAAAACTTCAGTTATAATGGAAATCACCTTTAAACATAAATACAAAGTTATGGACCAAAAAAATCCTAAAATTTCACTCAAAACTTAAAATATTCGGTGACTTTTAATGTAGCTAGTTATTATAATTTAAAGTATTTATGATAGGGTTGGTTATTGATTTTTAAATAATATAATTTGATTTAGCAAGTTTAATATTAGACTATGCGTATTGGGTTGTATTGTGGGTGTTGACGCATCAGTTACACGCAGGAGAGATGGTGTCGTAATCTGAGTGATGGTTTAAGGGTGTAATGAGTGAGTGGGATGAGTGTAATAGGTAAAAAGTAAGAGGGTGAGGTGGTATATTCTGATTGGTTAATAGATAGAAAAGATTAAAAAAAATACCCACATATCCCCTCACGGCTCACGCGTGTGATCTCCAACACGCCCCTCACCGTAATAGTGTTACATGCGTGATGAGGTGCCATGTCACCCACCACGCCATCTTAACGCACGACTACACATGGTCTTATAATATTTCTTAAAGGAAATGGTCAGAGAATCATTGTTGTCACTTCTTTTGTACTTGACTAGTTGACTATATCCTAGCATGATGAGCATATAATACAACGTTGTTATCACCTTTTTAATTATTCTTTTAAATTGGTTGAATAATAATGCCATAAAGGCCTAAAGGGACGTTTATTTAAAAGGGCTCTTTGACCCAATAAAAAGGTTGTCAGCTTTTAGGCCCACGTAATAGCTGACAACGGCCCAGCAAGCCTCATCCCTTGATTAAATATGTTTTTTGTGAGACTTATTATTATTATTATTATTATTATTATTATTATTATTATTATTATTATTATATTTGTTTTATTTAATTTAATTTATATTATTATTTTTATTATTATTATAATTATTCTTATGATAATAATAATAATAACTAGTGATACACGTTACAAGCTCAATTCAGTCATGAAGTAAATTTCAACATCGCAACGTGTATACAATTACCTTGTTTATACGTTTTATCAAATAACATATCATCTAACAAACAATTCTAGCAACTGGTTCACTAACAAAGACCAAAAAGCGGATGAACTTTTTGGCTGGAATTATTTTAACCGGAATTACTTTAAATGAAACAAGATACATACTCAAGTGACATACTAAATTGTTTTTTATTGAAAAAACGAATAACATGATTAATAAAAAAAAATATAATATTGCTAAAAATAGTCCTTTTGATACAGTATTTATCCTGATCATGTAGAGACTTCTTATAAAAATTGTTTGAAGTTGAATACTTGAAACTTATTATATAGCATTCCTTCTATTTATGTTTAAAAAGATTGTTATATATGAAATTTGCTTTTATATTTGTTTATAACATTGTTGATGGTATTTAAACTTGGCTTTTAAATTACAAAACAGGTCCAGGATGTTCCTCCATTGGATTTGGAGGGTTGGAGGAGTTGGGACCTTTTGTGGTTCAAAAGGACAAATCAAAGCTTCTTTTAAACCCTAATGCATGGAACAAAGGTACACTAAATAAAACTCTTAATCATATAACAATTGCATATTGTTCAAATGTTTTAAAAGAGTAATTATATGCTTAGTTTGAAACAACCGATTGATCTAACTATATATTGCAAATGTTTTGTATTCTCGTAGCTGCGAACTTGTTGTTTCTCGAGTCTCCTGTTGGTGTAGGATTCTCGTACACCAACACTAGTAGTGACCTCAAGCAGCTTGGTGACAAAGTTACAGGTAAATGTTATATACTTATGACGTGTATAAATATAACAACAGATTCATTTTGGGCCATTCATTTTAAGATGTAACACGTGCTGAACTTCAAAAAAAAAAAAACAACAAATGTGTTATATCTTAAAATGGAGACCCAGATTCTCAGATTGAGTAACACATGTGTTTAATCATAAAATGATGGACCTAAATTTAGTTTTATGCTTAATTTTCTAAAACTAAGTTCACACAATACACATCTTTTATATACATATATATGTATGCAAATATTTTAGGAATTATAAAACATCTTTATTCAAATCTTTGTTAAAATATTTATATATAAAACTTTTGCGACGCATTTAATTACACACTTTTTCCTGTGTTTTAACAAATGTAAATGATGCTTTGATCAGCAAAGGACTCGTACACGTTTCTTCTCAAGTGGTTTAAAAGATTTCCACAATATAAGAACCATGAATTCTACATTGCTGGTGAAAGTTATGCAGGTAATATATATAATATTCTTATACTACAAAAAATATAATTTATTTTGTATACATTTAGCAAAAGTAATAATTATAGTCCATATAAGATCATCAACAAACTAACGAATCTGACATATTTAGGGCACTACGTTCCACAGCTAGCTGAACTTATATACGATAAAAACAAGATCATTTCGAAGCAAGATCGTATAAAGTTCAAGGGATTTATGGTTAGCATTTCATCATTTCTTGACAAATTTAGCATTTGATTATTAATTTTGTCAAACAATAACGTACACACATGAATAATTATATATATCCATATATACAGATAGGAAACGCGTTATTGGATGATATAACTGATCAAACTGGAATGGTAGATTACGCGTGGGATCATGCGGTGATATCAGATCGTGTGTACCAGGATGTAAAGACCAAATGCAACTTTAGTGACCCAAAATCATCTATCGAGTGTGATCTAGCATTGAGTGAATACTTTCAAGTGTACAGAATTATTGATATGTATAGCTTGTATGCACCCTCGTGTGTCGATGCGAATTCTAGTTCGACTCAACGTACGCATATGCTTGGTTATGTTTCTCCTCGGACTTTCTCCAAGCAGGTTAGTACTCGTTTAAAGTTAAATACTCTAGCGATTAATTTATTTAATTCTTGGTTTTGAAGTGTACGTGTGCGTTTCTGATTGGTTGTTTACTGAAGATAAATGCTAAAAAATGATATTCATTTTAGAGAAATCTTTTGGTCAAATGACTATTTTGTGATTTTCTCCAGATTTAGTTAATTGGTTCACACGATAAAAGTTGGTTCACATAATACACATACCCTTTAAGTAAGTAAGTTAGATATCAAGATTAATTATTCAACATTGGAGAAAAGGTTATCTTCAAGTAACTATTCTTCTTTTCAGATTTTTTCCAGTTAGCAAAATCATAACTTTAATAACCTTCTAAGGAAAATTAAAAAGACTATATATTTATAACTTCTACCTTGTGTTTAAATCTTGAATCTTCTGCTAATTTAAACTTTATTATAGAAAGCATGGCACATGAAACCAACCGGGTACGACCCGTGTCAATCAGATTATACCGAATCGTATTTAAACAAACCGAATGTTCAAGCAGCACTTCACGCAAACATTACAAAAATTTCTTACCCGTGGACGCATTGTAGGTAACTAATATAATCATATATAAAAACCCTTTTATTCAACCCAAAAATTTGTTTTTTTTTTTGTATTGTTTTAATTAACGATATATATATATATGTATGTTAAACAGTGACGTAATAACATTATGGAATGATGCACCTATATCTATGCTTCCAGTTATAAAAAAACTTGTGACCGGAGGTATTCGTGTTTGGGTTTATAGTGGAGATACTGACGGAAGAATTCCGGTAACGTCTACAAGATTGTCGTTGAGAAAACTTGGATTGAAAATAGTTAAAGATTGGTCTCCATGGTACATTAAAAGTCAGGTAATTTATTAATATTATTATTTTTGCCAAGAATAAGATTAAAAAGACGATAATTATGATAGGCAAAAGAGTTGTGTTCAAAAACCAACACACGCAACATGAGTCAGTAATTTGTCATGAAAAATTGAATATTAATAATCCAAACTATGTTATAGTGACCAATAATAATCCAAACTATCATTTTGTCAAAAATAATATTAACTATCATTTTTATTGTCAACGCCAATCCCTATAGCAAATTCATACAAAAATTTCACTCGATTTACACTTGATCTTTCAATGTGCTTATATGTGTACGCATATCGTTTAGAGATTTCATTTTGGGGAAAACTAGAGGAAATTAAATGGAAATATTTGATGATTTTGCTATTGGGATTGTTGTTGCCAACAAAACCAATAGTTAGGATTATTTTGGTAAAAAGATAATTCGAGTTATAATTAGCCAGTATGTCACGGTTCGAATTATTAAAATCCGGCCAATTTGCCTAAAAGAATTAACATTTATCATTTATGTTGTTTTTTTGAAAAACAGGTTGGGGGATGGACGATCGAATACGATGGACTTATGTTTGTAACGATTCGTGGAGCCGGACATCAAGTACCTACTTTCAAACCCAAGGAAGCACTTGAACTTGTTAGCCACTTTTTGTCTAATCAAAAGCTGCCACCTGTAGCCTTTTAGAATTTGTGACACCAACTACAAATCTAAAATGTAATTTTCATACAATATCAATCAATTTATACACCCAAAAAGTACTCGTGTGTTAGCGTATATATATCTCTCTACTTTGGTCCTCGTTGATAATTATTATTTCTAATTTCATGTCAAGAGCGTCTTCTTTTATCATTTTGAAAAACTTCTAAAAGACTAGTAGCGCGTTGATGCCAACATCATTCGTTGTAACAAGGTATATGGAATTAATTGTAATCCTTTTGGATTCCGGTCACAAGTTCAGGCAACATAGCATGTATCTCGTATTATCATATTGTTTCATAGCTGAATACCGGTCCCAATGTTTCGGGTTTGGGGTTTTCCAATTAGGTTAATGTTCAAATTCATTTGCCCTTTTTGAGTATATGCCCTTTTTGAGTATATGCCGCCATACGTCCTGTTTGCGTTGCGCGCATATAATGTATATATGTGTGGACTCTTGTGGGGCAAAAGTAAAATTGCACTAGT
>WOUH02000007.1:473512-484817 GCA_009936405.2 Stevia rebaudiana
GGGGGGGGGGTTAAGGATTTACCCGGTGTGAGATATCACATTGTTTGAGGAACCCTAGATGCTGTCGGAGTAAAGGATTGTCAACAAGGGCGTTCAAGTGCGTTGTAGATTCTTATCCAAGACTTGTATCATTTAATGATTCCATGTGAATCGCTAGAAACATGTGAAGTGTATGGCTAACCCAAAAACGAAAATTTCATAAGGGATGTCTGAGAACAATTTGTCTGTCGATATACAAATCCGAAAGGAAGTCAAAAGTGTGACTTTCAATCCTTAAAAATTGGTTGTCGTTTTCAGTTTAAACAAAAGCACAGTATTATTAAATAAAACAAAGTAAAAGGAAGATATAAATAAAGGATTTGCCAGATTCGTTTGTAACATCTAAAATCCAATTTTACAAGTGAAAAACCAATGTCAGAAACAATATATTTTCAAAAAAGAAAAATATATGTTTTGTAAAGACAGAAAATAAAAAAAATAAAAAAAAATCTAGGCGATCAAAGTATGTACTTAAAAAACGGAAGAAAATAATAGAAAGGGGTTGGTAAAAAGGGTTGGTTTGATTTGTTGGACAACCCAAAAACGGTGACTGTTCTTACACACAACAATTGGTTTGGATTCATTATAAACGACCAAAAAACAGGGGCACTGTTATCACTAGAGTTATATGTTTTGATTCGTTGTAAAACAACTGAAGAAATCGTATTCTATTATTGGAAATAAGGTGTTGATTGTCATGGGCAACCGAAAGACAATGGGTTGTTTTAAAAAAAAATTAAAGAAGGAAAAAGAAGAGAAAACAATCCTCAAAAATACTGAAGAATTACGAACAGTAGTATGGAAAAACGTGGCTTTGGATCAAATGTCGTTGGAGGGTGCAAGGAAACGATAAAAGCAAGTTGCTTTGTTTTCTCGGTCGTTGGAAGTAAATTAATGTGAGCATTGTTGTTGGAGAATTGTATTTGGAAGACTTTGGGTGTGTATAAGAAAAAAGGTTGGAGGTTCCGAAAAAAGTTAGAATAGTGAACGGGTCCAACTGTATACAACTCACATAATTGGATTGAAGAATGAAGAACAATACACACCTATGAAGATCATCTTGATTAAAGGGGAGATTGTTAGAAATATTAATCAAGATATATCTCAAGTTAGTGTGACATAATTTGTATAAATAGAGTTAACAAAAATTAAGGTAGTTATGATGGAAGTTTAATTCACATTCTCTTGGGTATAAATACCCCAAAACTTATCATTTGTAAATTATCAAATTGTAGTGTATTATTCGTGTATATATATGTTTGTTTCAATGTACATATTTGATCCTTGTTTTACAAGAAGTGGGGAGATGTAGAAAAACTCATTATGCCAAAAGTGACTCGGTTATAGAATGAAGTTATGCTATATGAAGTACTTTAAACTTGTTGATTGCTACTACAATACTATGAAAAATACTATGAAAGAAGTTTTAATTAAATTGACGACAGAGAATGCGACTTATGAAGAGTTTTAATTAAATGATGAAGGCTTGAACCGGAAGAAAAGGGTTGTGAGTGCTTATTGAAACTATCCATTTATGTGTGGACGAAGTGAATACTTTTTTGGTACAAAGCTGAGCAAGAAGATTATAATTCAAGTGAGGATCGAGCCAAAAATTTATGTCTACAACGAAGATGAAGCTACCAACATGCGAATTGAAGACGTGAATCAGGATGATGAACTTGAAGCTGAAACGAGAATGAAAATTGCACAAGTTACTTCGAGAGACAAAGAGGATGATGATTTGATTATTATTATTATCCTAGATGAAGACACTCAAGATGCTTGAACGAAGAAGGAATTACTTTTTATGTATTAGGGGATGAATGTTGGACCATAAATTCATACAAACGAATTGTGCTACTGAAATATATCAATATGATAATATAGGCCCGTAGGCCGGCCACTAATACGTATAATTTGTGTAATGGGTCGAATGTAATGGGTTGTAAATTAAACAAATCTGACTAGCCCAAGTATATGTGTTGTATTAGGTCGTGTTGGATGAATATGAAACGACGCATCAGGAAGCTTTAGCTAAATAACGTTTCAAACACTTTTCTACAAAAACAATAAAAAAATAATAATAATAAATAAATAACGTTTCAAACAGAGGTCACAAGACTTGATACCAAAGGGGCTTTGCCTGGTATCACCCTAGTTTTTCAAATGGGAGGTCATGAGTTCGAAACCCTTTTAAGGCAAAAAATAGGGTTGAAGAAGGTCGGGGGTTTTCCAATTGGTTTCCTCCTGGGGTGGGGCACACCTGGTAATAGGTGTTGTCAACATGCACCGGGTCTGCTTGCCTCAAGAAGATCCTAAAATTAGTTGTTGCTGTTAAAAAAAAACAAGAATTAATTGTCGTTTCATCTTTATATATAGGGGAGGTTCATAAAAAAAAAGTTAAAATCGAAGAAAACTTAGAAAACCGACCTTAAAACGATACTAATCATTTGTTTTTTCCCTTTTTTTCTATATATTTTTATTACAATGTTCAAAATGTAACAAAAACAAAAAAAATTTAAAAAAATTATGTAACTCATGTAATTACATATATGTAACTTGTATGCTGCGTATATGCACATTATATGAGTTACATGTATGAAGCTTCATAAGTTACATACGTAACATTTTTTTGTTACATATACGTAATTTCGTGAGCTCCATATTTTTTCGTAACTTCTTTTTGTTTATTGTATTTATAATCTTATAAATTAAAGTAATTAAAAAACAAAAATTAAAAAAATTCATTAATTTGAGGAGTTTTCTAAATTTTCGTCATATTTAGAAGTTTTATCATGATCCCTCCCCTATATATAGGAGTCAATATGTTTGAAAACGATAATCGATTTGTATTTACATAATACATATATGCAAATCAGTGTGTTCATATATACTCTAAATAATTCTTGTTTCTATATGGCTCTAATCTTTATACTAATGACTCCTGGAATTGGTAGAAGGAATCAAGGAAACCCACTTTTCAGTCCGGGTTAAAAAATAAAAAATAGTAATTTAGATGAATGAATGGGTCAATTAATTTAACCCGACGGTTGAAATCTTGAATAGTAATAAGTGATTTGTTAAGAACCCTAAACAAGGCATTTTTTCAAATCCAAATTAAAGCCCTAAAAAAGAAAAGAAAATTAAAATAAACATGTGATGGTGTCGTGGATGAAGATTGGGCTACAATGAGTGTATATGCCTATAAGGATATTGAGTTTGGTATTTTATTGGATTTAAAGTGATTAATAGGTACTGTGTTTAAATGGGTCAAATTTTAATAGGTTTAATTGATTAAAATGAGTTTAATTGAAACTTTGAAATTGGGTTAATTTTTTAGTGCTTAAATTAAATCAAATTATATGCTTTGGTTTATAAAAAAGTTATATATAAAATATATAATTTTTAAGAACTTTCATGCCCCAGACTGTCACCCACCCCGCCTCCTATTTTAATCGGAAATAATAGAATAAGTATAAATTTATAAATGAAAATTTTTTTAATTAAAGATTCCCAAACAAGCACTTTAATGATTACAAAGTTGTGGCTTCAAGCCTCCAACTAGTGGTAGTCCAACAAGATAAGCTCGTTCAAGTGAGTCAACTACTCACTACTCAAGACTAATAACAGGTTGGATATCTTGAATCATGCATTCTTCATCAGTCATGAAGATTTCTACCTTCTTGTTTGCCTTATTTCCTATTCTCATATTATTTTGTTACTCATCCATTGCTCAGCCTGTTAATTTATATTCGACCGCAAATCTTTCCACTACATGGACCAACAAGCGAAGCTTTTCCAGAGTTCAACCCATGCTGTTCACTCAAACCGATGTAGCTCAGTTCGCGTGTGGTTTCTACTCTGAAAAATATCGTGGTCCTTATTTATTCGTCATTTTCCGGAATCATTTCACAAGCCAATGAACTTAATTTTTATCCTAAGGCCATTTCATCAAGACGTTGGAATCCTATGGTCGTTTGGTCGGCTAACCGGAATTATCCAGTTGGGGTTAACGCAATATTGAATTTCACTGCAGCTGGAGAATTGGTCCTTCAGGAGGAAGATGGAAGCGTAGTTTGGACCACCAACACTGCGAAAAAATCAGTTGTTGGCATGAACCTAACTGATACCAGAAATCTGGTATTGTTTGATGATGAGAACTCCGTGGTTTGGCAATCTTTTGATCACCTAACAGACTGTTTGTTGCCTGGTCAAAAGTTGTGTGAAGGTCAAAAACTAAAATCAAGTGTTTCATTAACCAATTCGACGAGCCATGAAGGTATGTATTATCTTCAAGTCACGGGTAAAGGTTTGTTTGCCTATGTTGAATCAAACCCACCTCAAGCCTATTTCAGTACGTTTGTGGGTTTATCAGGCAATGATACAAATAAAGGAAGAAGTCACGTTAGGTTCTTGAATGGGAGTTTGTCATTCTTCAAACATTCTTCTGAGCAAAGGGATCCTGATGATTTCATTTACATTCCTCGAGCGTCATCACCGCAATATATCAAACTAATGCCAGATGTGCATTTGCAAGTTTTTGAATGGCAACCTGATTCTGACGAATGGTCAGCGATAAGCGATCTAACTTGGAGTATTGAAGAGTGTGGTTATCCATTGGTTTGCGGAAGAAATTCAATTTGCTCGACTAATCAACAATGTACTTGTCCCAGAATAGAGTACTTTAGACCCGTGAATGATCGTCAACCGAACATGGGATGCTATGAAAATAATCTTCTCACGTGTAATTCCACAAAAGATCAAGATTTTATTACACTCAAGAATGTAACATACTTCACTTCTACCTCCGACATTGAGGGGGTGAATACGGAGACTTGCAAACAAGCATGTCTAAACAATTGCTCATGCAAAGTAGCTTTTTTTAAGTATGATTCAAATGCTTCAAGTGGAGAGTGCTTTTTGCCGTCAGAGATATTTACAATGCAAAATTATGATTCAGGTAATTTTGTTTCTCTAGCTTTCATAAAAGTAAAAAATGTTACGTCACCTCCTTTGTTAACAAGTGTTGGCTCTAAAAATCATTTGTCTCGTCAAATTGCAAGAGTCGTTGGCTCTACGGTTGGAAGTTTTGTGCTATCGCTTGTTGTGGCCATAGGGTTTATCACCTACATAGCCCACAAGCGAAAAAAAGATGCTGAAATGGAGGAAGAGTGTTTAGATCAAGTTCCAGGACTCCCGAGTAGGTTTTCTTATGAAGAACTAAAAACTGCCACCGAAAATTTTAGTAAAAAGCTTGGTGAAGGAGGATTTGGATCGGTTTTCGAAGGGAGTCTCGTGAATCAAAGATTGCAGTAAAATGCCTAGAAGGCCTCTCACACATTAAGAAATCATTCTTTGCTGAGATTCAATCCATTGGCAGCATTCACCATGTGAATCTAGTAAGACTTAGGGGATTTTGTACATGGAAATCACAACGGTTTCTCGTGTATGATTTCATGAGTAACGGGTCATTAGATAAGTGGATCTACCATGGAAATCGAGAACATGCACTTAAATGGGAACAAAGAAAGAAAATCATTCTTGATATAGCCAAAGGTTTAGCATATCTCCATGAAGATTGTAGGCAAAAAATCATACACCTCGATATTAAACCTCAAAACATACTCCTAGACCATGATTTCACTGCCAAGGTATCGGATTTCGGGTTGTCAAAGCTCATAGATAGAAGTCAAACCCAAGTGATGACTACAATGAGAGGTACCCCAGGGTATTTGGCTCCAGAATGGTTGAGCTCAGTTATAACTGAAAAAGTGGATGTATACGTATAGCTTCGGAATCGTTCTCTTAGAGATCTTGTGTGGGCGAAAAAATTTCGATAGGTCTCAGCCAGAAGAAAGTTGGCACTTACTCCGTGCTTTTCAAAAATGTTGGGAGCAAGAATCATTCTTAGATATTGTTGACATGAAGAGTGAAGATATGCAAATATATGGTACAGAGGTTATGGAGATGATGAAAATGGCGTCAAGGTGTTTACAAACCAATTATACGTGAAGGCCTTCAATGTCATCAGTGGTTAAGGTGTTAGAAGGAGAAACAATCATTGAATCAAACTTGGATTATAACTTCATGGATCCAAGACTGCAGAAAAATAACAGTCAAAAGAAAGAGCTTACACCATTGTTGCCTTCTATTCTATCTGGACCAAGGTGAGTGGATCATATCTATGCTTTTGTATCTTGTTTCCAGACCAATTTTAAACATTCTCATCAAAAATAGCTATTGTATGTAACATTCCCCTGTTGATGAATTGAAGTGATTTTACTATTTTTGTCGGTTCCAGACGGTTGTTTCCCGAACTACTATTCGATAACTGAAGTTGTAATCCAAGTTCGGTTTACTGGGCCAATTTTTAACTTGCGTATTGACATTATTTATGTCCCAAATAATGTAACAAAATAATAAAAAGGTACATAACAAGAAAATAAAGTGCAGTTAAAAAAAATCAAGAAAATAAGTAAGCTAGAAAGAGACCTGACTTGAAACGGGCAAAGGGGCCCCACAAAATATGGAAACAGACGGCATGGGGCCCATAAAATATGGAAAGAATTGGTGTAACAGGCCCACCATTGTGACAAACTTAACGGCCATAGGTGAATTGCCCCCACTTTCCGATCCGAATGCACGTAATCTAAAGCCCCGGATTTATATATTGACCGGTTTTCCCCAAATTTTGTACTTTTCATTTAGCGGTTCCATCTTATATATTTTAATAAATGTGTAAATGTACGATTTCATCTATTCAGGCTTTGATTGGTTGTTTAATATCGATTGTGTAACGGCAATTTGAGTTTTCAAAGATTTTGTAATTCATGCCAAATACATAATGATAGTGGTGCTTGATGTAATTGTTTCTCTTTAAAACAATATCGGTTTTCTCTTATATAGAGTAGTACTACTCTATTTTAGTATTTTATGCTTCTGCTATGTGTCATTACGTCAATAAATGGTAATCGAGGCTTATCTAATCATCAACAAACAAGATTTGAAGAACATGGAAAATGCCATAAATGCATCCAAGTTTGCGAACTGTTTCAATTAAGTCATTTAAAGTTTTAGTCACTCAACTCTTACT
The DNA here is from genome assembly GCA_009936405.2 of Stevia rebaudiana. Classification (NCBI taxonomy): domain Eukaryota; kingdom Viridiplantae; phylum Streptophyta; class Magnoliopsida; order Asterales; family Asteraceae; genus Stevia; species Stevia rebaudiana. The sequence continues at coordinate 480,645 of WOUH02000007.1, forward strand.
AGCTTTTCTAATCTTATGTAATTTTTCTGAAAATTGTTTAAATTTTTTAAACTTTATTGGGGCAAATGTACTTCTAATAAATGATTTCATAAAATGGCATATGACAACACCGCCTTATAGGATTTTATTTAAATCAAATAATTTTAACTTGAAATGGTGTAAAATATAATTTCGTTCCCTAAGGTTTGTAAAGCAAATAGTTTTAATCCACCCTAAACCTAAAGAATCTCTTATGCTTCAAATTTTAACAATTTCATTTTTAAAATAGAGATAATCTTTTAGGTTCTAATGATAAAAATGTATTTTTTTTCATTGTTATATAATTTTTTATAAAATGTTAATGCTTAATCCTTATCGTTTAACCACTTCTTTTTAGTTTGTTTTATTCGTTTGAAATAAATTTAAGTTCTTTGATAATAATAGTTTAAGCTCTTCTTTGTTTTATTCGTTCGACAATAAATTTTAGTGTTAAAAACTGTTTTAAGTTATTTCATAAGAAAATAAGACACATTAATAAATTCACATGTAAGAAGAAAAAACTAATTTTATAATACTAAATATAATAATTACAATTATATAATAAAACAAAGAATATTTAAGTAATTTCTATTTTACGCCTACTTATAATGAATTTCAAAAAATTTAAATATTTAATAAAATAGTATATAAAATTTGAAAAGTGACTTTAAAAGGACAAAAAAAAACTTTAAGTGACTTTAAAGGACACAAAAACTTAAGTGACTTAATTATGACAATACGGAAACTTGGTTACTATTCTACAAAGTTACCCACGTTTGAATACTAAAGGAAATAGATAATTGTGCAAGAATACCAGAACGAAGCAACAATCGGAAAACAAAATGGGTTTGAACCCTGAAACAGAAAACTTGTTAGAAAACACATGTTTGCTTCTGATGATCATACCGAACAACAACATGACCATAAATACCCGAGAGAACCCAACGGGAAGAAGAGAAACGGCTAGATTGACTTAAGAAGCAGCAATCATTTAAAGCTTGTGTGAGAAAAAAGAGTGAACTATATAAATGTTGGTTGGAATCGAGAAGTACTCCTCAAAGCCAAAAGTAATAAAAACACAACAACCCCTTATGAAAGGAACATGTGCAACTTTGGTCCTTCAAGATATAAGAACCTTTGAAGGAGAATCTTTGGAGGGTCCACAAGCTCAATTCAAAAGAAATAAAGCATTTATCCGAAATTTCTAGACATAGTTGCAGAAAGATTTGGGGAGGTGAAGAAGACATTAATGGGTCATGGGTGTTTTGGGTATTCTTCAATCAAATTCAAAGGGTAACTTTGTAATTTTCCCTTTTCACGGACAAAAGGTGTGACAAATTATCATAAACATGATGAACTAATACGTACTATACAGTTTACATAAACAAGTTTCTGTTAAATTATAAATAACTTGAAACAATTTATTATATTTGGATGCAGGCTGAAAAGTAAGCAAACAAAATAGAGAAAAATATTTCTATTTCAAGTCCATGAAATATCTGACTCTTTCAAACTCTATAATATTAGATGTACAACATTATATTAATGTTCTTATAACGGTTTTATTTCTAAATAATTTTAATGTCTTAATATTTTATTTTACCTTTTAATGGAAGAATAACGATAGATAGTGTAGTACAAAACTAACACATGACTGAGTAATATTCAAATCAGTTATAATCTTGAATGTTAAGATCTACAATTCATATTCCATTAGCAAGGAGAAAAAAACAAGTTGCACATTTGCATATGGTGGTTGTTTTGGTAAGTTTGGTTATCTTGGTAGTCCTCAAAAAACAAACTTTTGAAATTGAACAAGAGTATATAGAGACATAATGTAGTTAAAGTAGGCCTCTAAATTCATGGTATAATAATTTTACGGATGATTTGATGTCTGTTTTATGTTTTGGAACCGAAGAAATTGGTATGAATTAGTATTAATAGCTGTTATTTACATAGAATTTAGGGAAAGATCTGAGAATTATGTACAGTAAAATGTAATTATTCACTGGCTTGAGGATACCATTGAGATTATTAAAGTTTTGTGTGAAACATGAAAAAGCAACTCGGTGGATTGTCTTTATAAAAAGTTGGAAGGATAATTGGCATCAAAAGAGTCAATCAACTATACCATTAACTTGTTGAAGACTTGAAGCCTTTTGAAGCAATTATTTATAGTTTCTTCGGTGTTGATCATTCATAATGGGGATTTGTAGTTTCTTGTTTGCCATTTTTCTCATTCTCATGTTATTGTTATCATCCGGTGTTGATACGTATGCAACAGAAAATCTTTCCACAACATGGACCACCGATTACTGGCAAAACGAACCTATGCTCCTTAGAGAAACAAAAATAGCCACATTCGCATGTGGCTTCTCTTGTTTAGGATATCCATGTACTTCTTATGAACGGAACGTTCGACTAAAAGTTCGTGAATCGTTTGGCGGGAGTTTGTGTTTGTTCGTTTAATAAATGAACAAGAAATCCTGTTTGTTTAGTTAAACGAACGAACATGAACAGTGGTCACGTTCGTTTATTTGTGTTCGTGAAAATCCGGTAAGGTGTTCGTTTACATTCGGTACGATGTTCGTTTAAGTTTGTTTGTTTAAGTCATTCATTAAAGGTGTTTATATCTTTAAATTTTTAATGTTGAGTTTATTATCTTAACTTTTTATGTTTATAATTGTTATTTCAAGTTGACCAAAACGTTTTATGTTTATGTTTTTTATATAAAATGATTTAACTTTTTATTTATTTAAAGTAATTAATGAGTTTTATGTTTAAAATTAACAATGTTGATTATTATATTTTAAAATACTATATGTTCGTTTGTGTTCGTGAAGACATATAATCCTTAATGAACGAACACGAACAAGAATTTTTGTTCGGTTAGCGTTCGTGAACAAGTTGAATGCTTAACAAACGAACATGAACAAAAGCTCGTTTGTGTTTGTTTAATTCGTTTAGAGCCCTAAGCATATCCTTAACTTAATTTTCTTTGGGAAATATCTAAAATCAAGCTACTTTTAGAAAGAAAACTTTATTAAAGTTAAAGTGTTACATGTCTCTAAGTAGTGGATGTCGCTGTAAATACCGAGTCATTATAACATTGACTTGACTTATAAAGGAGATTGGGTATTTAAAACATGTTTTCTTCACAGAAGTGTTCATTCATTAATCATGAGGATTTGTAGTTTCTTGTTTGGGTTTTTTCTAATTCTCATGTTTGCATGCTACTCAGCCATTGCTCAATTATATCCTACAACAAATCTTTCCACTACATGGAGCAACAATGGCTCGCTGGGAAATCGCATAGCCCGACCCTTTCTTCTTAGAGAAACCAATGTAGGCCAATTCCGTTGTGGCTTTTTCTGTGAAGGAGATTGTACCTCTTACATCTTTGCAGCAAATAAATATGATAACTGTTCATAAGCTAAAGCTAGTTATATTTAATGGTGTAATACACTTGTGCATCATGCCCACCATCTTCATGATTCTAACACCATCTTAAACACTGATGAACTAATATGAAAATGCTTAAATGAAGAACCTAAGACATCAACGTACTACCTATAGTGAATGACCTTCTTAACACCTGCAATAACATGAAATGTAAAATGGTGCATTGAAAACTAAATTATATATCAAATGCAAATTGGAAAAAAAATATTATGATGTGAGTTTGTGGTCAAAAACTGCATATCCAACCTTGGTGAATTTGCAAGGCACATATATTTAAGATTCTTTACATGGAACCCTCTATGTTTACAAAACGAAAAAGAGCCTGTTGGTTTTACAAATTCAATTTCAAAAGTTACTACATTTAAAAAAGTTTTAAAAAAAATAACAAAAACACTAATGGACTTGTAACCAGATGTATAAACAAACATGGAACACATAACACATGTCTTGTTAACACCTACAACAACACAAAAACTAAGTAAAACATCATATAGAAAACTAAACCATGTCAAATGAAAGTTGGAACTTGGAAAAAGTATGGAATTGAGTTTTCTAAAGTATCAAATGAATAAACACTTACAATTGCATCTTGAATGTGACACCTGCAAAATCAAACGTAAAAACCAAAAAGGCATAGATGAAACTATAATCCATAAGATCATCACAACATTAAAATGGGTTTTAGATTTTAGA
>WOUH02000007.1:489057-499790 GCA_009936405.2 Stevia rebaudiana
CACCGGGCGGCTCGACCGCTGCACATAGTCTTAGCGGGGTGGTGGTGTACGTGTGGGGGGGGGGGGTTGAGGGCTAAAAGGATTATATATTTTGTTGACCGACAGACCTTAAACAGGATTGGATCCGAAGTGTTGGTAATGGCCTAATGGATATAAGAGATTTGTATTAGAATTTTATGGCATATATTGTAATAATAGGTAACACACAGTTAGCTTCTAATATGTAGGTTGTGTATTGCCCGTATATTGAGTTATTGGTTAATATAATGGATTTTAGAATTATATCAAACATTGCCACACTGTTCATGGTACCAGAGCCTTTTCTCTCACGGCCCTAACGATCACAGCCTACGCTATTTTTTTCGTCAACTCCATTTTCTTATCACAATCGAGATGGCCGGCAAAGAAAAGGAAGAGGCTAATAACCATTCCATTCATCCTGCTTGTCCCGTCACTAATGTAAACAACAAGATCAAATCGCTAGATGGAACCAAGATAACCAACTCATTGTGGGTTTAGTTCTTCAAGTTTATGAATCACATCGATGACACACCAACATCAAATGAAGGAGATACCATATATGAAGAATGGAAGGAGATTGATGCAGTCATTTTTCCGGTGGATATATAACACTAACTGACTAACATGCCATCATTTATACATATTTTAATCAACCATAGTTTTAGATGCATTTTAATGATTTATCATTAAAATATGTACTTAAATTATCTTCTTTTTTTTTTTACATAGGTTTTTGGATTTTGATTAGAAAAAAGGGAAATGCCTAGAAAGCGAAGAAAATTAGCAAATCGAGAAAGGACATGCCAATCATGAGCATGAGCATGCCACGACGACATATAATACACGTAAAAAGATAATATATTTTGTTGACCGACAGATGTTAAACACGATTGGATCGAAAGTGGTGGTAATGAATATCATAGATTTGTATTATATTTTTATGGCATATATTGTAATTATAGGTAACACACATTTACTTTTGATTTGTAGGTTGTGTATTTCCCATATATTAGGTTGTTGGTTAATATAATGGATCTTAGAATTATATCAAACATTGGCAATATTCAAGAGTCTTTTCTCTCACAGCCCTAGCGGTCACAACCTACCCTATATTTTTTCGTCAACTCCATTTTTATCACAATCAAGCTGGCCGACAAAGACAAGGAAGAGGCTAAGATAACCAACTCATCGTGGGTTTTGTTTTTCAAGTTGCACTCAACAGCCTACAAGGTTATGAATCACATCGATGACACACCGGCACCAAATGTAGGAGATACCAGATATGAATAATGGAAGGATATTGATGCACTCATTTTCCAGTGGATATATAGCACTAACGTGCCATCATTTATACATAATTTAATCAACCATAGTTTTAGGTGCATTTTAATGATATATCATAAAATATGTACTTAAATCATTTCTTTTTTCTACATAGGTTTTTGGATTTTGATTAAAAAAAGGGGAATGACATGAAATCGAAGAAAATGAGCAAATCGAGCATGTCCATGCCAATCATGAGCATGAGCATGCCACGACGACATATAATACTCGTCCGGTCAAATAGAAACTTCTTGAATGAGTTAAATCAAAGAAAAGTCAAAAGAAGACAAAACCTAACCGAACAAGTAAGTTGAGTAACCCAAACCGACCGGTATTGACACTTTCGTGGTTTCGTATTACGGTTTGTCGGTTTTAGTGCAAAAAAACAATAGAGAATACTGAATAGAATGGTGTAGAAGATATTTTTAGTTTTTTTTTGTCAAAATGCATAATTAAATGAATTACCATAAACGAATAGCCGATGGTAGTATTCCAATTCAAATCAAACCGCTAATGAGTTGTAGATTAAGCCATGACTAAGAAATATCAAGTTGTAAATTTTGAAGGAAAGTTGTGGATGGTAAATTTAGAAGTCGCAATGTAAATCGGGGTAAATAGAAAGACGATGGAAATTGGGATTGGTATCGGGTTTGAGGTTTGTTATTTTGAATTAAAAAACAAAAGAAACATTTTCAATTGATCGATCAACATTCTTATAAATAGGAAAAGTGAATACGTGCATGTTACGAACCTAACTTAGATGTGAAACCATTTAAAATTACGTCATTTTAATTAAATTAACGTAGATTTTAGCTTGAATAATAATTATCTAGTTTTTTATATCAATCCACATGACTTTCACTACTTTTTCTTTATCATAATTACATATATGGATTTCTGTTTTTATGTTTTTACATTTTTGTTAGAGAACTCAATTTAAATTATAAGGTTTATGATATGTTTTTTTATCCGAAAAAAATATGAAATGATGAAGAATAACCAAAGAAATAAGATACAAATCAATTTTTATTTTGATTTGATGTAGTTTTGAATGGTTTCCCATCCAAATTAGATGCGTAACAATGCTGATTAACTCTGATTAGTCTCGATCAATCCTTACCCCCAAATCCTGACGTTTAAGACTTTCTACAACACTGGGTTGGTTCGGTTTAACGGATGGGCGGGTTATGAACACCGATTATACTTATATCCAAAGACTAATATTAGGGTTTATCCGTTCTCAAGTCGTCAGCACCCCTCATTTCACTCTTGGCTTCCTTCATCAAATCGACGCGAAGGTGAATTGTTTCTTCTTCAGTTCCTAACCGATATGGCTGCTGAATCTTAGAAATTTACAGTCTTTTGATCCTTTTAGTCCGAGTAGCATGATTTAATGTTTCTTAATGAATCGCCTTATGCATATCATCTTTTTCAAATTAAGATTTGGATTTTGTAGTTTTATAAACTAATCGACAGTAATTAGCTGCGATTCATAAGTCTTTAAGGTTATACACCATCAATCTCTTATGAACAATTGTGTTTGTTGTTGATATGTATACATTTACGTAATCATGCTCGTTATATGCTAGTTTTACTGATAACAATAAACGATTAACACATTTGTATTTTGACATCTGATTATGGCAGATGAATGTGGAAAAGCTAATGAAAATGGCAGGTGCTGTTCGCACCGGTGGAAAGGGTAGCGTAAGAAGGTTTATTTCTTTTTTATGATCATATGTTTTTATATCTGTGTCTGTTAGTTGGTTTGTGAAATCTTATTGGAGATTGTTTTTTGATGTTTTAATGAGAATATCTTTCTTTGGTATTATATTGCAAAAAAGTTGCATCATTTACTTGCTAGTTGCTTAGTCTATTAATGTTCATTTAAAAATGCCTGTTGCAGAGTCCTATATGAATAAGGATTGTATTACATTATAAATGGAGTATTGGTGGGATATTTTGTCAATAAATGATTAAATGGTAACTACAAGCTATTTGTATGACAATATGTGTTTTATTTTAGATTGATTTACTACCATACTTGGCTACCAGCACTATACAGACGTAAATACACGGTGTTTGTTTTAATTTATGATATGACTATATACGAATTATATGTTGGCATGATTTGTACAATTCATTAATCAAATCACTACTATATTTTACCTGAAACTAGTTAAGAAGGATAAAAGTTTGTTTAGTAAACTCTAATTCTTTTTTAACCATCTGTTGTTTTGAAGTTTTAAAGAATTCAAAGATAGGTACTCATCTGTATAATGTTTTAGTTCTAATTATGACATTCTGTGAGACAGAGTAAGTTGTGACTTGTGAAAAAGTTTATTCCTTTGAATGTTTATAGAATATAGCGTGACATAAGTATTTTATTATGAATTTAAAGATCATAATTCATATTAATCACTGTTATTGGTTTCTTGCTCCCATAAGAGTTTGCTTTACAGTTTATATGCAATTCCTGTTTTGACACATTAAACCGATGCGAGTTTTAAAACTTTCATAACATTTTCAACTGATTAAAGTTGTGATTTTTTTGCAGAAAGAAGAAAGCTGTACATAAAACAACCACAACAGATGATAAAAGGCTGCAGAGTACTTTAAAGAGAATTGGAGTAAATGCAATACCATCAATCGAAGAAGTTAACATTTTTAAGGACGAAACCGTCATCCAGTTTTTGAATCCCAAAGGTTTGTTAATAACTATTATTATTATTATTTTAATTTTTTGTTGTAAGCATTTTTAAATTAATTTTTTTTTGGTTTTGTCTTTCAGTTCAAGCTTCTATTGGTGCCAACACATGGGTTGTTAGCGGTTCTCCACAAACAAAGAGTATGTTACATATTTCGTTATTTCTGAAAGTTACTTTCTTTGCATTAATTCATGTGTGTTTGTGTGACATTTTTTTAATCTTAAACATGATATCTTGTTGGTTGATTTTTGGATCTGAAAAGATCTTAAAAATCGGCAAGAAATCTGGTTAGACTTGTTTTATTTGACTTTTATTAGATTCTGTCATTGAGTTAAATTGAGTCGTAATGCTCTAGATTTTAAAAGTTTGATTTACTTGTTTTTTCTATAATATATATTAGTGATAGTTTGGTGTGTAACTGTGTGCAGATTGTAATTTTTTAGTACACTTATTGACAAAAATTAGGACATTTTTTTTTATCATGTGATTTATTATGTATTTCACTTTTTTGATTTTATTTTTTTTTATCATGATTTGTTCCAGAATTACAGGATATTCTTCCAGGCATTCTCAACCAACTGGGTATGTTTAAAAGTTTCATATATCTATCATAAGGTTTTAATTATGGGTCAAATCGATCGATAACCCATTTATACAAAGTCATGTAAAGTCTGGCTGTATATAATTTATTACGGGTGATATTGATTGATCTAAATGGGTCAACTCACCAAATCTATATTCACATGCTTACACTTTAGATTATGTTTGTGTAAAATAAAAGAAATTCATACCAATTATTTATCATCATTTTTAATATGAAAAGGTCAACCCATTTTGACCCGTTACAAAAACGCTTGTTTCGTCATACCTAGGTTTTGTTTTTGAATTGGGACAGTAAAAAATTGTTAGCTGTAACGCGTGGAACTTTTACAGGACCGGATAATTTGGATAACTTGAGAAAGTTAGCAGAACAATTCCAAAAGCAAGTGCCGGCTGACGGCGCGACTGCCACGTCAGCACCAGATGATGATGATGAAGTCCCGGAATTGGTGGAGGGTGAGACTTTTGAAGCTGCTGCTGCAGAGGAAGAACAAAAGTCTTAAAATAAGAATATTTAATGTGAGCCCATTATGTTGCTTTTTTTTTTGCATAAAATATTTTTTAAGTTTTATTTTTTATTTTGTTTGCAACTTTTAGATTGTTGTTGAATGTGTCATCTTTTGTTGTATGTTCTATGTATGGCAAATAACTTAAACCCTGTCTTATGGGGATTTGAATTGCAAGTGCACAACCAAATAGTTGGTTATTTTTGGTTAATCTGTAGGTCACATAACCTGATTTTTGTTTTCAGTTTTGCTTATTTTGTAATTTTTATTTTAGTATTATTATATATTTTAATTTAATGAGAACAGTTACTAATAAATGTATTGGTTTGCTCCTAGCTATTTGATATAACACAATTGATTTGAATTATTTTTTTGAGCTAACGGAAAAAAAAATCTTGATGAAAAAACAGTTGGTCAAAAAACTTTTGGACTGTTGATTAGTTGAGCTATAGCTGTTAAGTGTAATTTAATGTCAATTGTTTTAGTTAATCATGGTTGACTAAAATCTTTTGTGGTTACTGACGAAGATTCGGTTTTCAACTTATCCTCCAAAATAACGTATTAAACTCGATGGCTACTCCTTTGAAACCTTACAATTGTTTTCTAAACACTTCAATAAAATACGCTGATATATTTGAAACACATATCAAGTTATTGTGGATTATTGTGGACCTTTTATGAACCATCAATAGTGTTGATATGTTTGTTAGCTGATAATTTTAAACGATAAGACTATAAATATTTTGACATGGTCACCTATTTATTTAACACATGCTTCATATAATGTAGAGTAAACAACAATTTTCATCTATGAGATTTGTAAAGCTTATCAGTTGCAGTTCAGGCTTATCAATTTTCGTCTTTTACATTTAAGTCTTAATAGTTTCTCCCTAAACTCTTAACATAAAACTGTTATACTTGAATGCTAGGGACAAAAACCGTTAAGGTTGACTGAAACTGTTAAGCCTTCCAAACTTCAGGAACAAAACGATAGTTTACTCTATAAGATCTTATCAAGTGTAGGTTTTTATAGAAAATTTCCTTTGATTGTGATTAGGGGCAATGTTTTAAAAACCGGTTCTAACCGGGCGGTTGAACCTCGTTTTTCACATAGGGCCGGTACGGTAGAGGCGGTTTTAGTGGGTGGTTTTGGAGAAGTCGAACCGACCGGTTTCACCGGTTTTCTGGTTCGTACCGGCAAACCGATTATGTTCCTAGGGTAAAAAAAAAGCGAGTCTGCTAATTTTAAAGGCCACATTCTACAATCACTTGATCAGAATTATATTCGACGATTATATATTCGAAAAAACCGTACCTTCAACAATTCACTGGATTCGTTATGACGATCGTGAGCTTGACACATTCAACACTCCAATATCATAAACATATCATACACTTTTTATTAATCTTTGTTGGAAATTTTAGTACTTTTAACTTGGTTTTTGGGTTATAGTTTGATTGTAGATTAAATTTTGGATTGTTTTTTTATGGAACTATGGACTTTGAAATATTTATGAGTTGAAGTTGTACCTTATGAAATTAAAGAGTTAACTAGTCAGGCCGGTTGAACCGTTTGGTACAACCTGGTTCAACTAGTTGAACCGTTCAACTAGATGAACCGTTCAACTAGTTGAACCATTTTTTTGGTCAATCCGGTATGATTAAATATACCGGTTTTTAAAACATTGATTAGGGGTGAGAAGTTCGTGGTTCCAAACCATTACGAACCGAGGAACCAAATCCTTAATGTGGAACCGAACTGAATCCGCAAGTTACGGTTTGGTTAGTGGTTCTTGAAAATGGGATTTTCGGTTCCGATTCTTTTATCAGGTATGATGAAAGAATCGATAGGAACCGTTAATTTAAATTTCTATTTTCATGGAACTTTTCAAATTTCATACGGGGAAAAATATGTGCGAATTAGGATAAATCAAACTTCCATAAGGTTTTTCACATAAACTAAATTCCACAATGCTTTTCATGGTTCCTTGATCTTATTCTTCAACATGTGATTTCAATTTAAGTGATCTTTTAAATTTCCATGCTTCTTGTTCTTAATTATAGTCACATTTTCTGGTTAGAAAACAATATTCAAGGTTGAAGATTTTTCTTATGGTTTCCATTTATTATTCCATGATCTTGAATTGCCTTTGTTAATCTTTTTCTTTACTTCTTCACGATTATGGAAATCATAGGGTATTTTTTATTTCTTCTCATTGTTAATACAATTATACAAACCTTACAAAGGTTTTTAATTGTTATTGGAATATGTTAACGTTCCGTTGGAACCGTTTAAGAACCAACTGACAACAATCGTTTAGGAAACAGAACCGTTAATGTTAATAATGGTTCAGTTCCAGTTCTCATAATTGATAGATTTCGTTCCGGTTCGGTTTGGTTCTAACGGTTATGGATTAGTTGTAATGATTTAACACTGCTATAAATTTCAGGAACTTTATGCAATTTATTATTAGTACAAGGAACTAATACGAAACTTTCGTTCACATATAAAATTAAAGGAGTAAAATTAGGGTTTTATCCGTTCCCAAAATCGTTAGCACCGTTCATCCATCGACGCCAAGGTAAATCGATATCTTCTTCAATTAATATTCTGTATGGCGAAAGATTCTGAGATATTCACATTCATTTCGAAGTATTTTTTATGCGAGTAGTATGATTAAATGTTTCTTAGTTAATCTCCTAATGAATAACAATTATAGCAAATTATGTAGTGGATTTTGTAGTTCGGTAAACTAATCGACAGGAATTAACTGCGATTTTTAAGCTCTTGAAGTTATACAACGCTGTTTTGTTATGACCTATTGTGTTTGTGTTATTATCTAGTTTGTGTTGATGATTGTATGCCAGACGAACGTAAATCAATTTTATATTATTTTCCAGTAATATTGACATGGAGAACGAATCTGAGATATTTACTGTCTTTTCGATTTTATTATTACGAGCAACATGATTAATGTTTCCTAGTGAATCTCCTATGCATACAAGTTTTAGCAAATTAAAAATGTGGATTCTGTAGTTTGGTAAACTAAATGACAGAACATAGCTGTGATTTTAGAACTTTTGAAGTTATACAACATTAGTAATGATTAACAGTTGTGTTTGTGGTTGAGTTATTTGAGGTTGTATATGCTTACATCTACATCAACATCACATCAACATCATCGCGCATGTGTTCATACTGTGTATTTTGCATTTTATTCTGACATGTGATTATGGCAGATGAATGTGGAAAAGCTGATGAAAATGGCGGGTGCAGTTCGCACCGGTGGAAAGGGTAGCGTAAGAAGGTTTATTTCTTTTTATGATCGTATGTTTTAATATTTGTGTGTGGTATTTGGTTTGTGAATTTTTTTGTCTTTGGTATTTTTTTTGTTAAAAAGTTGCATGATTAAGTTGCTTATAGACTATAGAAGGCTCATCTAAGAATACTTTTTGCAATGTGCTATATGATTTGGGAATTTATATTTTTATTACATAATAAATGAAGTATGTCAATAAACCGTAACTATAAGCTTTCTGCAAGACAAAATGTGTTTTATTTTAGATAGATTTACTACTGTAACCATGACATTATGTTTTATGTGGGACAGAGTAAGCTGTGAAGGAGACTATTTTGTTAATTTTTGTAGAATATATTTTGAATAAATTTTTTTTTATGCGTTTCAAGATCACAATAATTACTGTTTCTTAGTTTCTTGCCCTCATAAGAGTTTACTTAACAGTTTACATGCAATTACTTTTTTTATACATTAAAAAAAGTTATATTTATGAAACAGATGCTAGTTTTTTTTCAACCAACCATCATAACATTTTCAACTGATTAAAGTTGTGATTTTTTTTTTTGCAGAAAGAAGAAAGCTGTACATAAAACAATCACAACAGATGATAAAAGGCTGCAGAGTACTTTAAAAAGAATTGGAGTAAACGCAATTCCATCAATCGAAGAAGTTAACATTTTTAAGGACGAAACCGTCATCCAGTTTTTAAATCCCAAAGGTGACAAAGTTCGAAAAATAAATAATTTTTTTTTTCATTTTCTGTTTCAGTTTACTTTAACTTTTTCTTTTTTTGTTTGTTTATTTTAGTTCAAGCCTCTATTGGTGCCAACACATGGGTTGTTAGTGGCTCTCCACAAACAAAGAGTATGTTACATATTATTTTTCTATATAATTTTATTGTTTTTCAGTTAATGGGATCTATTAAATTTTTTACTTTTCTGATTTTATTATCGATCATGAATTGATTCAGAATTGCAAGACATTCTCCCAGGCATTCTCAACCAGCTGGGTATGTTTAAAAAGTTTTATTTATTTATAATCCGGTTTCTTTTATTTATTAGATTACGTGTTAGATCATAGATGATCCATCGAAACGGGTCAAGTCTTTAAACCTGTATTCAAATGTGCTTCAATCCAAGATCATTTTTGTTTACAGAAGAAAAGGAATTTATTTTAATAATTTATCATAACTTTTAAAAGAAAAAGCGCAAAAAAGCATTTTAATACTTAATAATCTAAACCCATTTTGACCCGTTACAAAAACTACTCGATTTGTCACATTTGGTTTTAACGTGTGGACTTTTTACAGGACCCGATAACTTGGATAATTTGAGAAAGTTAGCGGAGCAATTCCAAAAGCAGGTGCCGGCTGAAGGCGCGACTGCCACGTCAGCACAAGAGGATGATGATGAAGTCCCGGAATTGGTGGCGGGTGAGACTTTTGAAGCTGCTGCTGCAGAGGAAGAACAAAAGTCTTAAAATAATAATATTTATTATGAGCCCATTGTGTTGCTCATTTTTGCATAAAAGATGTTTTAAGTTATCATTTTTGTTTTGTTTGTAACTTGTAGGATTGTTGTTTTATGGGTTATGTTTGGTTGTAGATTTTTATGTAATGGCAAATGACTTGGAGACGCTGTATTAGAAGCTCACAACCAAATAGTTGGTTATTTTGTCTAACGTGACTTTATTTTTAGGTTTTCAAATTTTAATTTTAGTTTTTTAATGAGAACCTGTAACTACTAGTTTGTTTCTTGCAAGTTAATACAACACAAATAAATTGAGTGGTTTTGAGCTATACAAACAAGGCTTTGATAATTTTTTTTTTTGGAATTTCAATGATTTTTCTATATTTAATTATATAAGATTGATGCAGATCAAGCAACCAATAACTTAAAGTTCTTTTAATAAAACCTAATTTAATTCGACTGATATTAAATTGATTACAAGTGTTTAAATAAAAACAATTTGACTGATATTAAATTGAATACAAGTGTTTAAATAAAAACAATTTGAACCTAGATAAAAACTAAAAAAAGATAAAGACTAAAATTCCAACAAATAAATAAAGATAAACCATAATTTAAATAATAGATAATATGATAATCCATATGATAGTCTTGTATCATACTTCTCGTCTTTAAAAACTTGTTCTTGAGTTTTGCTTCTTGACTAAGCCACCTGGGTTGAAGGGAACATCTAGGGGTGTTCATCGAGTCGGATTTCGAGTTATTCGAGTTATTCGAATCGGATTATTCGAATTTGAAAATTTTGGA
>WOUH02000007.1:499890-512620 GCA_009936405.2 Stevia rebaudiana
ACCATACCATACCATACCATACCATACCATACCATACCATACTATACCATACCATACCATACCCATGCCATACCATACCATACCATACATTACCATACCCATATCGTAAATTCTCTCCCCCTAATGGCGATTTTGGCGATTTCACTCTCGGCGCACATTATTCGATTTTAATCCATGAATCTGTGTAATAATCCTATGATTAAGTGTTTGATTGATGATCATTAGCTTAATACGAGCATTGTTAGCGGATCTAGTTGGTTAATTTTGAGTATTGTTGCGTGTTTTTGTGAGATCGTCGCTGAAAACTTTGTTTCTATCGTATCGATCTTTGCTGTTCATCCAAGCTTTTGTAATCGGGGCTTAATCGGTTGTTTTATTGGTAAATAACCTAGATATAGCCTTTATTCCAATAGTCGTGGATTGGACTGGGGATTCGATTTGTCTTTTCGTTTTTTTTTTCAGCCGCATCGTTAAAATTAGGGGTAGGGTTTTCGGTTTGGTTTCTTTGAGATTCTGGATATTTGGTTTTACATGGGCGATTAAGGTACGACGGTTATGGAGAGAGTTAATTCAAGAGATGATATTCCAACGCCGCCCACGATAGGGTTGTCTAAAAAGATTAAAAAGATTGATGTGCCGCTGGTAAACGGCCGTCGAGGAACAGTAAAAAAGACGACAGGAGCTCATCATGCTGCGTTGAATGATGTTGATAAGGAATGGGATAAGGCAAAGCGTAACTCGAATATCCTGTTGGCCAGAGCAGCGGGTATAGGGCTTGTGATGAATTCTGATGGGCCAATCAAAGCGACGGAGGGTGATAAACCTGCTGCAACTCCTGTGGTGACACCGACAGGGAATGTTAATGGGGTTCTAACCAATAATACGATGGAGGTAAACAATAATGGAGCTGCTAATGCTAGTAAGTCTTATGCTTCCAAAGTTAAGAACAATATTACTGAAGTTAAGGTTAATTTCCGGTCGCTAATATCTGAGTCGTTGGAGGATGTCGATGTAGTTTTACCGAAGAGTAGTATTAAAATAGTGCAAGATCGTTTTAAGTATACATTATATGGATACTTTCTGGGAAAACGATTGGCCTATCCAGTGGTTGAATATTTTGTTAAACAAAATTGGTTGAAATTTGGTCTTGAAAAGGTTATGATGAACACAAGTGGGTTTTTCTTTTTCAAGTTTTCTGACGAGCATGGTATGAAATCTGCTTTGGAGGAGGGTCCATGGCTGATTAGGAATATCCCCATGTTCTTAAATGTTTGGACTCCGAATACGATTCTTCGAAAGGAGGAGATCAAGAAGGTAGCTTTATGGGTCAAAATACATAACGTGCCCATTGTAGCTTACACAGATGATGGTCTAAGTATGATAGCTACAAAAGTTGGTAAACCGAAAGCTTTGGACTCTGTCACGTCTCAGATGTGTGTTAACTCTTGGGGACGAAGTGGGTATGCTAGGGCGATGATTGAGGTCTCTGCTGATCAGGACTTAAAGGAGGAGGTTCGTATTGCTATTCCAGATGTTGATGGAACTAGTTATGTGAAGGAAAGTATGCAAATAGAATATGAATGGAAACCGCCGCGGTGTAGCGAATGTTGCGTGTTTGGTCATGATATAACATCATGTCCTAAACGGTCAAAAGTTGTACAAAAATCTGATCCCATTGTGGATGATGAGGGCTTTCAACGTGTTAAGGCCAAAGGTAAAAAGGTGGTGGTTCATCCGCCTAAACCTAAGGTGGTGTATAGACCGGTTCAGAAGAATACGTCAAACAAAGTGGATAGCCAAGCTAAGAAACCGGTCCAATTTAAAAATAAGTATGAGTTATTAACTGATTATGGTTCTGAGCATGTGGATCCGTTATTACAGCATGTGAAAATAGGGGACCCAAGTACATCGAGAAAGGTGGAGGATGATGAATCTGATGTGGATGAGATTCTTGTTATGGAAACGGATACTTCCAAATTTATGGAATCGGGCAATACGAAATCTGAGGGGGCAAGCACTCCCGGTCATGTGGTTCCCCATGTCTAGTATAGCTACATGGAATATAAGGGGTTTGAACCGTCCCTTAAAACAAAAGGAGGTTCGCCAGGTTATTTCTGAAAATAATCTTCATGTTTGTGCGATTCTGGAATCTCATGTGGATGTTACAAAGTTGGTGAGTGTGTGTCAAAAGGTGTTTCGTTCTTGGCAGTGGACTTCGAATGGCCATAAATGTGAGAAAGGTACCCGTATCATTCTTGGTTGGAACACTGATATTGTGGACGTTATTAGTCTAGCGCATTCGTCTCAAGCCATGCACGTTCAAATTATATATAAACGAGATGGTAAAGCTTTATTTGCTTCCCTTATTTATGCGCATAACAGGTATATTCAGCGTAGGGATTTGTGGAATGATTTGATGAAATTCAAGTTGTTTGCTCGTGATCACCCATGGGTTGTTATGGGTGATTTTAATTCCACTTTGAATCTGGAGGATAGTTCAATGGGTGCGTCGACTATTAACATAGGTATGAGGGAGTTTAAAGAGTGTGTAGATCACATTGAGGTGATGGATATCAATTGTACGGGATTTCATTATACGTGGACCCAAAAGCCGAAAAAAGGTACAGGAATGTTACGGAAAATAGATAGAGTAATGGGTAATATTGGCTTTACTACTCAATACCCGTCGGCTCACGCTATTTTTCAACCATATCGAATTTCTGATCATTCTCCTTGTATCCTTAAACTTCCGTCGGTTGCTAAGGAACCTCCAAAACCGTTTAAATTTACAAACATTTTGGTGCACAAAGATGGTTATCGGGACCTGGTTAGCAAAGGTTGGGATATGCATGTTAGAGGGAATTGTATGTATCGTGTGGTTAGAAAACTCAAAGGCCTCAAAACCCCTTTTCGTAAATTGTTGTTTGATCAAGGGAACATTCATAAAAAAGTGAGTACTTTGAGGGAGGAGCTAAATACTCTTCAGAAAGCCATTGATGATTCTCCGGATGATGTTGATATTCGAACTAAGGAAGCTAAATGTTTAAAAGAATTTGAGCAGGCCTTGTACGATGAGGAATGTTTTTTAAAACAAAAGGCCAAGATTGAATGGCTTAAGGCGGGAGATTCGAATACCGCGTACTTCCATAACATGGTGAAAAGTAAAGTCCACCGATGCAGGATTGAGAGGATCACATGTCATGGGTCGGTGTTGGAGGGCAGCCGGGTTGTGGATGCGTTTGTGACCCATTACCGCGAGTTTTTGGGAGTTGAGGGTGCCACGACTCCTTTAATGGTTGATGATTTAATTCATAAAACTCTTGACCCTGGTGTTGCGGCTCATATGGTTAGAAGTGTTTCAGCAGAGGAAGTTAAGAAGGCGATGTTCTCTATTTGCGAAAATAAGTCTCCTGGTCCTGACGGTTTTACTTCGGCTTTCTTCAAGACTTCCTGGGATATTGTAGGGGAGGAAGTTAGCCATGCTATTCGAGACTTTTTCAAACATGGCAGGTTGTTGAAAGAGATTAATCATACGTTTATCGCTCTAATTCCTAAGCTCACTACCCCTTCTGGTGTCACGGATTATCGTCCAATATCTTGCTGTAATGTATTATATAAATGCATTAGTAAAATCATATCGGATAGAATTAAACAAGGTTTGGATGATATAGTTAGCATTAACCAATCTGCGTTTATCCCGGGAAGGAAGATTTCGGACAACGTGTTGCTTACACAAGAGCTCATGCACAATTATCATCTTGATCGAGGCCAGCCGAGATGTGCGTTTAAGGTTGATATTCAAAAGGCTTACGATACAGTGAGCTGGGCTTTCTTACGGGTTATTCTGATTCAGTTTGGTTTTCATAATACCATGGTGCAGTGGATAATGGAATGTGTTTCTACGGCCTCCTTCTCGATCTCGATAAATGGTAACATCCATGGTTTTTTTCAAGGTAAGAGAGGTTTACGGCAGGGTGACCCGCTGTCCCCTTATCTTTTCACGCTAGTTATGGAGGTCCTTACATTAATGTTACAGCGGAGAGTGGCTGGTAGTACGGAGTTCAGGTATCATGCTCATTGTGAGAAACTGGGCATTATCAATGTCTGTTTCGCTGATGATCTGTTCATGTTTGCGCGGGGGGATGCTGAATCAGCAGAGGTGATCATGGATTCTCTGAATGAGTTTAAGGAATGCTCCGGGTTAGCCCCTAGTATTGCTAAAAGTACGGTGTTTTTTTGTGGGGTTAGTACTCATGTCAAGCAAGATATCCTTAGTATTATGCCATTTGAGGAAGGAAAACTTCCGGTTCGGTACTTGGGTGTCCCTCTTATATCTTCGAGGCTTACGTACCAAGATTGTGGTATTTTAGTGGAACGAATGGTGAAGAGAATAGATGATTGGAAGTCTAAATTCCTATCGTTTGCAGGAAGGGTCCAACTTATACGATCGGTTCTCTCCTCAATGCATATTTATTGGGCCTCTGTGTTCATTCTTCCTATGCGTATTGTTCGGGATCTCGAACAGAAAATGAGGAACTTTCTATGGAGTCGGGGTAGTGAAGGTAAAATCCATCCGAAGGTGTCTTGGAATTCTATATGTAGGCCCAAATACGAGGGAGGTTTGGGCATTCGATCGATTAATGATTCTAATGTCGCGTTAATGACGACACACATATGGAGCATTCTTACGCGTAGGAAATCTCTTTGGGTGGAGTGGATCTTATGTCACAAACTTCGTGGAGATAGTTTTTGGGATGTTGCTCCGAAGCAGAGCATGAGCTGGGGCTGGCGTAAATTATTGCAGATTCGTCCTATTGTTCGGCCTCATGTTTTTGTTGACATTGGTAATGGTAGAGTGGCAAATGCTTGGAGTGATACTTGGAATTCTATTGGCCCGCTTAGGGATATCATAACTCCTAGGCAGATCGCCAACGCGGGGTTTACTATTCAGAGTTCGGTTGCGGATGTGATTGAGAATGGTCTATGGAAATGGCCTCAAGCTTGGTATGATCTATACCCGGTTTTAAATACGATCCAAGTTCCTACTTTAAAACCTGATTGTCCTGATAAATATGCGTGGATGGATAATGATGGCACTATTCGAAAGTTTGCAACGGCTATTACTTGGGACACCTTACGTGGTCATTCGGAGGAGGTTGATTGGACGCGCCTGGTTTGGTTTGCCCATGTTATTCCTAGACATGCTTTCCATTTATGGCTTTTGTTCAAGAATAAGTTGAAAACGCAAGACAGGTTAAAGGTCTGGGATGTGGGAAGTTATACGAATCTGGGTCTTATGTGTTGTTCGCTATGCAAAGTTGATATGGATTCAAGGCAGCATCTGTTTTTTCAATGTCCATACTCGTCTCAGGTATGGACAAGCGTGAGAGGTAAAGCCTACATGGATCATGTTAATCCCCGCTGGGAGGAGATTGCGGCTTGGTTGAAACCGTTGGCGTCGAAATGCTCTGCTTCAAGTGTTATTGGTCGGTTGGTCTTTGCTACTTCATCGTACTTTATTTGGGCTGAAAGGAATTCCAGGTTGTTTACATCATCTACTCGTACCCCAGCTCAATTGGTTGAGGTTATTGTTAAAGTTGTCAGAGCTAGACTTCTCTCGTTTCGCTTTAAAGATACATACCGTAATAGGAGAGTGGTAGAAGATTGGAGTATCTCTGAGATGGTGATTCAAAATGAAGCAGTGGATCCTGGCTAGGAGATGTCTGTTTATGTTTTTTATTGTTTGACCCAAGGGGTTTGTTTCTCTGTTTGAGTAGTGGTTGGGTTCTCCTATGTTAGTAGTAGTTTTGTTTGGTTTTTGCGTGTTGGTGGCATGTCACCCTCACGAAATGTTGTGTCACTCTGTCACAACCTTTTTCTGTTTGTTTGATTGTTTATAATAGAATTACCGAGGTAAACTCTTTACCCAAAAAAAAAAAAAAATCTTTAAAAAATTGTTGGTTTAAAAATGTTAAATTATTATTTATTGAACATGTAATTTATGAGTTTATAAGTTTTTTTTTGGTTCATGTAACCTCCACTCGGAATCAAGCGGCTTATTCGAGTTCGACTTACGATCTTCGATTCTTCTGCTATTTTTCTTTCGATTAACCTGCTTACAAATCTCAATCGATGGAGAAGATCAGGAGAGCATCTCACGCAGGTTCATGGTACTCCGATGATCGTAAGTTACTTGATTTTTAAGTTTCTTACCCACTTCCGATTAACCCATTACTTATTTTCCACAACTTCCTTTTAATTACGCTATATCTTTAAATCATCAAATAAGTTTCAGTGTGTGTTCATCTGCGCCTGTTTAAAGATGTTTCCTTTTGCTGTTTCGTTGTAATTGAAGTATTTTTCAAGAAATATGAATGCTGCATTTTTGCCAAAAAAAAAAAATTTCAAGTGAAAATTGGATATAATGTGAGTTTTTTAGACTTGCTCCTTTCAAATTGGTGCAGTTTTCACCCTTTTAAGTTTTATTTTGATGTAATTATGTTTGGATTATGTAAAGATTAGAAAGTTATAAGCTTTATGCTGTAGTATAATAGTATTTGTGGTTAATGAACAATTAGATGATACATATTAACCTAAATTTGTCTCATAGAGTTCCAACTTATTAACGGGGCCGGAAGATGATTGATTTGCAAGCAATTTTAGGTTTTGAATATTGAAAATTTGATAGATTTTAGCGATAAAAGTATTGCAATGCCACTAAAGAATCTTGTTTTCCCTACCAATTCTCTTTGATGGTTTTTGTTTGATTCTAAACATATGTAAATGTACTCTCTCTCTCTCTCTCTCTAGTTTAATTTGCAACCTCAAGAAAGAAATGAGGGGAGTCTTGATTTTAATCATCCAACTTGCATGAACTTAGTTAGAAAACATCATTAAATGAAATCATTGTACCCTTTTATGCATATACTAGTTTTTATATTTTTTAATTGCATTACATATATTTTATTTTATTTATTAGCTCAAGAGTTGGAGGAAGAACTTGATGGATGGCTTAGAGAATGTGGTTTGACCAAGTCTGCGGATGTACGCGGTGTAATTGCTCCGTAAGTAATGTGCACTTTTAATCTTCCTCATAATTTGCTTTTTTTTTTTTATTGAAAAAAAAGCTTGCTCATTTTTTAGGGACAATTGCATGATATATAGACTAATTTTTCGACTTTTTTTTTTTCTAGCAACTACATTGAATCTACCTATTGATAAATGATAACTAAATAATTCAAAATCTTAACCTCTAGTATAAATTAAATTTTCTAACTAATAATTGTAATTTTGGTGGTATTGATTCCACTAGACATGCAGGTTATTCTTATTCAGGCCGTGCAGCAGCGTTTGCATTTGGAAATATTGATCCAACTAACATGTAAGCTTATTCCTCAAAATTATAAATTAAATAAAAAATACATTTATATTTATATATAGGCAAATGTTATAATAGCATCATACATAGGTTGGTGGTCTATTTTGGTAATCATACTCGGTAACATAACAGATCACCATCCTAACTACATTGCTATTCTATAACTTTAACTCAATAAATATATAGAAATTGATGTTTTGATTTTTTTAACGTTACCACATGTAAGTTATGTTATATATTTACGTTATTTCAGTACTCGAATATTTCTTCTTGGTCCATCTCATCATCATTACACCCCAAAATGCGCTCTTTCAAAAGCAACAATTTACAAGACACCAGTAGGCGACCTACCTATTGATCTTGATGGTACTTTTATAATATTTTCCTTTGTGAATATCTATATCGAATTTTAATGATCCCATTACTTAAAGTTGGTTATTAATTTATTAAATAGTTATTGAAGAACTAAAGGCTACCGGGAAATTTGACATGATGAATCTTAATGTTGATGAGGCTGAACATAGCATGGAAATGCACTTACCCTATCTCGCCAAAGTATTCCGAGGGTTAGTCTCCTTTTTATTATTTATATATATATATTCAGGTTTAATATCAGCCACACATGTGTTAATAATTAAATAACACATGTGGTCCATATTTAGTTAATTGGTTCTCACTCTAAGGAGTGATTCACATAATACACCCCCTATATATATAGGAGGAGAATCCAATACATAAATGATTTTTTGTGTTAATCGTAGAATGGAATCAGAACATGCCATGTGTACAAAGGGCAAAGAGTATAGACGTAAAAAACTTTTTCAAGAAGAATTTGTAATTAAACGAACTTTCACTTTTTTTTTTAAATCGAATAATTTTTTAACGCTTCAATATTTAAAAAAAAAAAAATTACAGCATTAAATAGAGAGTTACATTATCTTTAATTCGAGTATATTATTGATATGGTTTTTCGTGTTTTTTTCTACATGGTCCGTAATATGTACATGGTTCGTGATTTCGTGATGCGTCATTATAAAATTTGTTCATATTTTATGTGTGTATTTTTGGTCGTGGTTCGTGATTATACACATGGTACGTGTTTTCGTTATACGTGATTATACACTTAATATGTATTATATGTGTGTATTTTGGTCATGGTCCGTATTTTCGTGATATGTGATTATACATTAAGTCTGTATTTTATATGTGTATTTTGATCGTGATTATTCACTTTGGTCCGTAATTTATTTGTATATTTTGGTGGTCCGTATTTTTTTACACAGGGCGATCCGTGATTTATACTCTGAGTTCGTAATTACGTTACTGAAGCATCTGCCCTTTTAGGATACCTGATGCGTTAGGTATGTTTATTTATAAAACGTTAATTACGGTTTTGCCACCGTGTTAATCTGGGCCAAATCACGAACTTCTCTAATATGTATTTTAAACGCGCCCTATATATATATATATCTAGAGAGAGAGAGAGAGAGAAAATTTGAAAGTTTGGGCCCAAAAACATTGGGCCTTATGCGATCGCACCTGTTTCACCCTCGTGCGGCTCATCATCTATGGACATCCATAGTGTTTCATCCTCGAAGTTTGGCTCTTGGTTGGAAATTCGTTCGACAACATAAACTGCAAATTTCTTTAGCATAATGGACTTTCGTAAGGTTAGCTTTCTGAATTGCGTTTGGCGTAAATTGACCTCCTGAGGCCTGCGCTAAATTGATTCTCGTCATGCGATGTTGGGCTGCTTGGGCCGAAGTTGCTTTCTGAGAGTTAACTTTCTGAATTAGAGATGGAGAGGAATCATGGGCCAAACCTTCCCCATCGGAACTTATACACGCATTAGTATTTTTTGGGTCAATGGCTTGCAGCTCACCTCAACTGATCTTAGAAAAATTGGCCTTTTAAAATTTGAGTTTCTGGATTCATTAAATTTGTCG
Organism: Stevia rebaudiana; assembly: GCA_009936405.2. Taxonomy (NCBI): domain Eukaryota; kingdom Viridiplantae; phylum Streptophyta; class Magnoliopsida; order Asterales; family Asteraceae; genus Stevia; species Stevia rebaudiana. The sequence continues at coordinate 509,215 of WOUH02000007.1, forward strand.
TCCCTAGTCACTTGCACTCGTTGTTGACCCAGGCCAGACATAAGCTACTACGTCTTTAGCTTCGGTTGCATTACTAACCTTATAAATGTGATCAGGTAAACGTGGTAACGTTCATAAAAAACGTTTCGTCTTGCTCAAGCTTTCATAGAACCTTGTGTGGTATCGTGATCGTGTACCCGATTTTATCCAATTTCTTGATGCTTATTATATTATTTTTTAAGTGCCGAAATATAATGAACTTTATGAGTTACCTTTTGGATCCCGGTTTGCCCACTAGTACAACATTCATTTTCCTTGAATCTCAACCAGCCTCCAAACTTCACTTTACTCGTCGTCTTGTGATCTAGGCTAGTAAACAGTTCAAAATTACCCGACCTTTGGTTACTAGCCTCGTTGTTTAGAAATTATGTGTCAACATCATTTGGGTGTGTTGCAAACTTTCTTTGGATCAACCTGGTCCCCGTTAAGTATAAACCTATTATTAAATATTAACCTAAAATAAAAATAACTAAACATTATTATTATTAGTTTATATAAATCATATAGAATATTTTTAGTTATATCAAATAATATTCCTAAATCAAACATACATCTATATAATTGTATAATCAATCAATCGTGACATAACATTCAAATCTATTGAATTATACTTGTCGTGCTATTTGTAATAGAATTGTATACTTATATATGTATTTATAAAGCTAGGGTATTTGTGATCTAGTATTACACAACTATACAAGTTATTAGAATATTAGATCGCTTTGCAAAACTATGAGTTTTTCTATTTCCTAATTAATTTACTCTCTGTTTTTTTTTTTGCTATTACATATGTCCTTATTCAGAACACATTTATTCAAACTTACTCAATTATCAAATGCGAATTCTACATGTTTATTTGACTATATGATCTACTATGTGCTTAAATGTTTATATGTTGTTTAGTCATACTTATTCATGCATTCATCAAACTCACGGGAGTTTTGTATCTCTCATCAGACTCATTTATATATATAATGTGAATGACTAACAAACTCTTCATTTAGTTGATCAATGTCACACCCTCAAATTTCCGCTGCGGTTGAGACCGCAAATGAAGGCGAGATGATTGGCAGGATCAAAGTCATCGATCATATTGAACGAATTCTTATATGCAATTTAACAAAGTACATTCATTTAAAATGATAAGAATTACAAAATATGTTTTCAGCATTTGCGGAAGCGTTTTCAGTTAAGCGTGAAAGCATAAATTGGCACGTGCTAAACACTCACAATTTTTAATACATAGCTAAGTTTAATGTTTGAACAAAAGATAATGCATGCAAGACTTTTCGAGTAGTCCCAGCCTTAGCGTGCACATTGGTTACCTGAGAAAACATACTTAATGTGTTAACATGGGGTTGGTGAGTTCACACGTTTGTATAAGTTAGTTTCAATGAATAATTTCAATAACTAATAAGTTTCAAGTCTGTTTACTGGATCATATTTACACATGCATTTAGAAAAATATAGCTTGTCATATATTCACATTACTATAGCGTACAGACCCGGAAGATGACAATGTTATCCCTTAGTGTTGAATGTCTACACCGACAATAGCTTGTTGTGTAGGCTGATATCGCACCACGTGACCCCGTCACCGAAGCAGGGATTGTCAAGCCTAATGAAGTTGAAATTTTGAGTTGCCACATCATCCCCTTGTTCAAAGGAATTTTCGTTTTGAAAATTTAATTCGTATTCACCTTAGGTGTGGGTGTTGGTGCGTCGAATAGTTGTGGGTATTTGTTTTTCATTTGGTCCTCACGTTCCCATGTGAGTTCTGGTCTATGTTTTGAATTTCATCGCACTAGGACAACAGGTTTACGACTCTGTTTAAGCCCTTACCATCACGGTCAACAATCTCGATCGGTTGTACTATGAAGTTCAGCTTGTCGTCAATTTGGCTCGCTTCCATTGGCACAATAAGTGGTTCATATGATAAGCATTTGTTCAGATTGGATACATGAAACACGTTGTGAACAATGCTAAGTTCGTCTCGTAGGTTTAATCTGTATGCAACGGGACCAGTTCGTTGAGTGATCTCGAATGGCCCGATATACGTGGGGCTAAGCTTGCTTCGTATACCAAAACGAACTATACCTTTCCAAGGTGATACTTTCAATAGGACTTTGTCACCTAATTGAAATTCCAACGGTTTGCGGCGTTTATCCGCATAGCTTTTCTGTTTTTCACAGGCTGCTGCTATGCGGTTTGGGATTTGAACAATATTCTAAGTAGTTCGAGTACGCTTTTTGGGCCAGTGAGTTTGCTATCGCCCACCTCTACCAATCAGATTGGAGATCGGCATTTCCGTCCGTATAAGGCCACGAACGGTGCTACCTGAATTGTGGTGTGATAACTATTGTTGTAGGAGAACTCCACCAATGGTAGGTGAGTCTCCTACGCTTTCCCAAAATCGACCACGCATGATCTTAACATGTCTTCAAGGGTTTGAATCGTGCATTTACTTTGCTCATCCGTTTGAGGGTGATACACGGTGCTCATGTCCAACCGCGTACTGAGTGCCTTTTGGAGGACTTCTAGAAGTTTGATGTGAAGCGGCCATCCTTGTCAGAGATGATGGAAGTAGGCACTCCATGCCTTGATAGAACTTCCATGAGATAGATTCGAGTTAATCTTTTTCATTAAATATGTGACAATCTAGGATTGCATGGTCATATATTAAATAAATTAGTTTATTATTTATACTTGTTTTTATCTTCAACAATGTATTTCAATTTGAATCAATAAACGAAATCTTTTTCATGTTAAATATTGTAACAAATAGTGGCATGTGTTATGAACAATCATATCATGCTATGATGATTTCAACGTCGGTTGGGGGATAAAAGAAATTGACCCACGAGTTCAACCCTTGCATCAATTCCTTAAATCTCGCTCGAGAAACACTCAATCAATCACAGGTCTCACTTGATCAAAATACATAATCTTAACTCAAACTATTGCCTAGCATGTTGTATAAATACCACACCAAATCAAGACCATCCTCACGAAGCTGGTTGGAGATCAAACGTCCATTGACTGCTGGAGTAACCACCACCGTCCTCCATCACTCCTCAATCCAAGGTAACACATTCATTCAGTTTTCGCATGTAATTAAATAACAAAACACACAAACCTATTTCGAAGATCCCACCTGGGTTGGGTGGTAAAGTGCCTAACCCAGAAGCGACCCAGGTTCGAACCTCATCAAACAAAGTTGTCAGGATCGATCTAGATCTGGATCTGTGATCTGTTACAACTATAAGTTATGATTTCGATTGATTACAGGGCGGAAACAAGCAATCAATCTAAGTTTGGATAAGATCTAAAATAACAAAACCCACAGTATTAATATTCAAGACATAAT
>WOUH02000007.1:512720-524390 GCA_009936405.2 Stevia rebaudiana
GGGGGGACCAAAAAACACAAAGAATTACGTCAAAACGAATTTACATCAATCTAACCATCTAATAGCTTTACATTTAGATCTGTTCTTGAACCATAAGAAACTCAACGACTTGATCTCGCAAAAAATCTCATCAGCCTTGACTACCAGAGAATCTAAGCTCGTTCCTGGCCTTCCAAAGAACCCAAGAAGTCACGATAACAATACCTTGAATAGCCGACTTCTCCACTTCCTTCTTATTGCAATGGCCATGGACCTCCAATAAATCCCTAAACGAGAACGCGAAAATACAGGGAAGACGACACCACGCGCTAACCTTCTGCCAGATAATCAGCGAGAAACCACAAGCGGTAAACAAGTGAGTCACCGACCTCGTTACACCAGGAACACATATCATCCTCAATATCGACACCTCTCTTCGCGAGCACCTCCACAGTAGGGATCCTATCCAACTCCGCCCTCCAAGCGAAAATATTGAATTTTATGGGGACCCATCTACACCATTTAAAAACGTACCTGCTGCTAACGTCGTGGCTTCCCTGAATGAGGCTCCTAACCGCCGCGACACTGAAGAGCCCGTCGTTGCTCCCTATCCATCTCCAACCATCGGGATTGTCGGAGATCGAGACCTCCTGCAACTTTTTTAATAACCAAGCCCATTCGCTATCCTCAACCCCCGTGTCAGGGTCATGTCTCCAAAGCCAAACCCCATCGGATCCAACTCTATCCCGGACCTTGCACTCCTTCACTACCTCGAGCTGGAAAAGGTTCGGAAGTCTGGTCCTGAGCGGGATATCGACCAACCATGGATCTAACCAAAACATAATATCCTTACCGTTTCCCACTATACCTTTGAAAAAGGTTCCTGACCGGAAGATTCTCGACTATATGCTTGTTTATAACCGAGACAATATTCTTCCAAACCCCACCAAGGGACTTAGTGACCGGAAGGAACTCCCAGTTATGCCTCCCATCATGAAGGGCCAAGATGACCTTCACCCATAAATTCCCTGATTCCTTTTTAAGTCTCCATGCCCATTTGGATAATAGAGACACGTTAAAATTCTTTAACTTGCACAGCCCGAGCCCCCATGTAGACTTTGGGGACGCCACTCTCTCCCAACTAACCCACTGAATGGGCTTTTTATCCTCCTTACCTCCCCACAGAAATCTTCTACTGATCCTCTCAAGATCCTCCAAAACTTTTTCCGGGGCATGGTATAAAGACAAATAATAAATCGGGAGGCTCTGGAGAACCGACCTAATGAGCGTCAACCTTCCCCCGATGGATAAAGTCGCAGCCTTCCATGCAGTCAATCGATTTTCAAACACCTCATATATCGGTCTCCAATTAACAATCCGATTCATATTAGCCCCCACCGTTAGCCCTAAATATTTAGTAGGCATAGGATCTGATTTGCACCCAATCGTATTTGCCATCCTCGCAACCTCAGAGATCGGAACTCCAATCCCAAAAAGATTAGACTTGTTCATATTGATACGTAATCTAGAACAGGCATAAAAACATCCGAGCGTTCTAATCACATTCATAACATGAACCTCACTCCAATCACCGAGAATGATAACGTCATCAGCGTAAAACAATTGAGAGATAACGGGACCATCATTAGGAAGTTGTATACCTTCGAAGATCCCGCAGCTGGTAGCTTTAGCTATCATGTGGGAAAAGGCGTCCATCGCGATAACAAAAAGAAATGGGGATAGCGGATCTCCCTGGCGCATGCCTTTATGACATTGGAACTCAAAAGTCGGGGCTCCATTAACTAAAACCGACGCCTTCGTCGAAGATAAAATCCCCAAGATCCAACTACACCATTTCTCGGGAAAACCCATCTAGCCAAGGATATTCAACACGAAATTCCAATTTATATTATCGTATGCTTTCTCAAAATCTACCTTTAACAAGAAGGCCTCCCTTTTACTTTTCTGAGCCCAAGATAAAACCTCATTCACCACCAAAGGACCGTCAAGGATATACCTCCCACTTATGAACGCCGACTGGGTACTAGAGACCACCTTTCCAATCACCTTTTTTAATCTATTGGCAAGGATTTTGGATATCACTTTATTAACCACACCGATCAGGCTAATCGGCTGATAATCACTCAAACCCCCTGGATCTTTAGTTTTGGGAATGAGAGCAATAAACACCGAGCCACACCCCACACTAATAGAACCGGACTGGTGGAAGGCTCGCATGATGTTCCAAAAATCTCCTTCGAAAATATCCCAAAAGTATTTAATAAATCTGAAATTAACGCCATCACGACCCGGGGCCTTATCGTTACCGCATTCAAACACCGCCTCTTTTATCTCTTCTTTGGAGAAACCATTCGTAAGACTAGCCGCTACCGACTCCGATAACCTATGGAAGCTGTCACACAAAACCATAGGTCTTTGGTTGCAATCTTCCACAAATTTATTTTTGAAATAATTGTGCACTTCTTTCTTTATCTCGTTCGGTCTCGAAATCCATCTGCCATTCACCTCAAGCCCATGGATGAAGATGACGGCCCGTTTGCTATTGATCATAGAGTGGAAAAATTTTGAGTTTTCATCCCCTTCTTTTGCCCACGCAATTCTGGACCGCTGTTTCAAATCCTTATCAACCGATAACTCCATCTCCTTAATTATTCTATTACATTATGAAAAAGCCATTCTTCATCCTATGTAATATCCCTGGACTCAAGAATAATCTCGAGCTCTTCCAAGTCAGCCCTAGCATTCTCCAAATCTACCCCTTCCTTTTTCCTCATGTCGTCTCTCCACAATTTAAGCCGTCTCCGAATTTGGCGAAACTTATTCACAATAATCACGTCTGGCGGCCCCTCTAGGCAACCACCGTCGGCGGCAGCGTTTCTAACCGTCTCCTCGAAACCCTCTTTCCCGATCCAAGAGTTGAAAACCCTAAAAGGACAAGCCCCAAAGTTGTGAGCTTTCGTGGAGAGAATGATCGGGCAATGGTCAGAAAGATGACGCGGGAGCGCTAAGGACCTAGCTTCGGGCCATTCATTAAAGAAATCTAAATTCACCAAAAATCGGTCCAGCTTACTTAGCTTCTTGCCGTTATCGGTGTAACACGTAAACTTCCTGCCGGTCAAATTGTATTCTATGAGACCGGCATCGAAAATGAACTTGTTGAAATTAGTAGCACACGATGTATTAAAGGAAAAGTTCTTCTTCTCCTCTCTACTTCTGACTGCATTGAAATCACCGGTCACAACCCAGAAACCTGTATTCCCCTCTAGAATTGGAATAATCGACTCCCACAAAGCCTTTTTTGCCACGACGCTTTGAGGGGCATAAACACTAAGGATATTGAGAGCTGTATCAGACCCGATCATCTCCCCCTTCACATGAATAAAATTCCTTCCTTTCGTCCCTCCGGTCTGGCGGAACACCGTAGTATCCCAGAAACAAATCAGACCCCCTAACTGCCCCGTCGCATCCACACTATCCATCCCGAAATTTTGATTCCCCCAATATCTCACCAAATCAACAGCCACAACCCCTTCTTTTTTGGATTCCTGGAGCGCCACAAAATTGACACTGTGTCTATGAATAATGCCCTTAACCCACCGAGATTTCGAATCCCCCCTAATGCCTCGAATGTTTAGAGATAGAAAATTCATTGATTACCACCATTGTTACCTGATTTTTGAATGCAACCCCGAACCAACTCCACATGGTCATTTAAATTAACCCCGATCTGAGCTCCTACATCCAGCGTCTTCTTAATCTCCTCTTCCATTACTTCGGAATTTACGGGAGCATTAACAGAATCGCCTGGATCCGGTGCCGTCTCAGGGATCACTGTCGCCTCAACTGTAGGGGAACTCACCGGAGTAATATTAATATTCAGATCGAACGTAAGTGGCCCAAAATCCGTGTTTTGATTGTTCAGCTCAACCTCCACCGTCCTGGGCCTGTTTCTACTTCTTGTAGACCCATCACTAACCATACGTCCTTGGCTCCCTTTTTGTCTCGCTCTTCTTTTGGGCTTTTTGCGGCCCATTTGTTTTTTTAATTAGGTGGGGACAGCCAAAGAAGGATTTCCACTGGCACCTTCAGCCCTAAAGTCGTCGTGATTTCCCATGCACCTAGGTTTCGTTGTTGTCTTATCCCTAGGTTCATGCGACTCCTCGGTACCGCTGCCTTCCACCGCATCATCTTCCTGCATTTTCTCCGGCGGACCGTCGTCAGACCGGTGAGAGTCCCTCGCCAGAGAATTCCCATCTTCCTCACTATTAGATTCCGTCACCTCAACCCCCATCTCCTTCAGGCAATCCGGGACCCAAATACCTGTTTCCTCGTTCGTCCAAACCTTCGTCCTGAACTCGTCCACCAAGAGGACAATTTCTTCTGAAATCAATTTTCCGGTGGTAACCAGGACCCCGATTCTGTTCATAGATAAATCCCCATCCGACTCGGTCAAACCCTCCGCGTAAACAACCGTCCCGACACACCGTCCGATGGTTTCGAATACAACCTTGTCGGACAAGTATAGCGGAACACCATGAATGTTCAACCAGGCAATCCGTTCATACGGTATAATCTGACCTTCCCATTCCTCGACTTCGGCGAAAATAGTTTTCCAGTCTTGTTCCCGCTCATAGAACTATGCATGTAGTTAAGGGTATCTTCTATACAACATGAAGGTTCAACTGTTTTATTCCCATTATGATAGGAGTTTAGATTTAGAGTACGATATGAGTCAGGTGTAAAAAATTAATAAAATATTTTATGCTTCACATCATCTCATTCTTAGCCAACCAAACCGGAGAATCACAGCCAACTTTGCAAAATGTGTAGAAAACCCATTAACTCACAAATGCTTCTTCTTATGTACATAAGCTTCTACTGTATTAAAACAACTATTAACTGTTTTAACCGCCAAGAGACCAAACAAATACGAACCCTACGAAACACAATAAGAAGCAAAAACAAACTATAACTTTTATTACTTCTGTAAATTAGATAAGATAGCCTTTTGGCATGAGTCTCACAAGTCATAACTATATCTAGACCCACAAAGATCACCATTAGATTCAAGATTACAACACTTCAAACCATATTATAACTACTCTTGATTCTATCTACAAAACTTCCATTTGACCTTTAATTTACCAAATGACTACCTCCTTTAAATGGAAGCATGCAAGAGTAAGTCACATACTTCACACTATCTAATAAAACCACCACAAATATTCTTGAAAATGACTTACCACCACCGCCCATCATGCCGTCCACGTCACCGCCATCTCCCCCCTCACGAGGGTCAAACAACACCGAAACCACCATTGATGAGACCGAATTGTTTTTGTGATGCGGTTCGTTGTGGTTTGAGTCGTGACTGTCTGGTTCTGTTGTTGATGACACTTGTTCTTTTGTGATGTTGGTGGCGGAAAGTGGAATTGGAAGACCGTGGAGGACTCGTCGGTTTTTTACGGTGGTAGTGATGTGTGTTGAGTTGTTGGGTTCGGTGGCGGTCATGTTGAGTGATGTGGCGGGAATGATTGCTCCTGAAGATGACGCTGCTGATACGTCAAAATGAAATACTTCGGTGCACATGCCTGAACTTAACATAGGTCCTGTGTGACAAAAACATTTATAGATTATTATGTGTTTTAAAATGATTATGTGAAATATTTATAGATTGTTAATCCTAACTTATTATTGCCATAAAATCCAAAACACCCAAGACCCTAAATGTTCAATTATGCAAGAAATTTGTCACATTTCTTCTTATGGTCCTCAACTAAATTCCAAAATTTAACAATTTATATGATAAATTCTATAAAGTTGTTTCATTTTTAGCAGCTCTGAACTTCTACTGTGTTCTTAGCTAGAAAAACATCCTAATTTGATGGAATAACCAAACAAATGGAATATAACAGAGATGAAATATTAAGAAACATTTACCAGCAAGACCTTCACGAAACCACTGTTGCAATTTACCATCAGCATGTTTCGACTTCAAATTACCATCAGTTGAAGTTCTATACATATGCGGTTGTCTTCCACCATTTCTGTTTACTGATGGAATGGAGATAGCAGGAACCAAATCTAGAGCAACAGCCAAACCAGTATCATCTTTTTTACTCATTTCTTGTTCTTCCATAGATGCCATAGCTTTCTCACTTGCTAAAACAGAATGGATTATCAGATTACCATCGATTTTCACAAGCTTATCGTTTCTTGGAACATAAAGAGATGCAACAAGCGGCTCACTAGCGTTGTTATTAGTTCCATTGAGATTATCATCACCCATCAACACCCTCCCATGGTGTTGCTGATTGTAAAACTTGTAATCATTAGATTTACCAGAATGAACACCATCTGTTACTGTTACTGGTACTGGTACTGGTACTCTACCAAACTTGACATTCATAAGTGGAACTAACCCACCAAACAGCAAGATAAATAACAATAATCCAAGAAAGCTAATGCTAGCAACTTTTTTGGTTTTGGTTTTAGATGTACCTTCAACAGTTTTCTTTACCTCAATCTTCTTTGATTTCTGTGAAGATGCCTGTTGTTGCGGTTTTAACCGAGGAATTGGGACTAATGGCACTTGAGAACCCTGTGATTTGACAACATAGGGTGGACATGGCATCCATGGATATCCCATTGGCGCCATTGCAGGGTGCGGTGGGTACATCACTGGCGGCGAACACACACCACCGCCACCACCGGCAACCATTTGTTGCTTCAGAGTTGCGTTCTCTGCTGCAAAATATGTGATTTTAGCATTCAAATCCTGAATTGTTGCATGCATTGCTCTAACTTTATCCTCTAATTCTTCCACATAATGTTTCTTCCTCTGTCGTGAAAGCTGTGCGCTCTCACGGTTTCTAATTAGCCTCGCTTTCTTCTTCTCATCTTTTTCGCTAACTTCATTCGAATTCTCCGTCATTGTAGACGTTTCATTCGACCTCCGATACTTGATTGTTCTCGACGCACAATTCTCATCAGAACTCTCGTTTTTCCTCTTCAATACGAAGCTAACTCCGGCTTCCGACTTCACCTTCTGATCCACCACCGAATTTCCAGATTCCGGCGACGCACAATTCATTGCAGCTTCCGATCCATCCGAACCGCAATTTCCGGATCCCTGAGACGAAACCGGATTCTCATTTCTCAATTCTGGTGATGAATCCTCTAACACTTTCACAGTTTCCTCACCGAGACCTGTACCGGAAACATCCGGTGACGGAATATTAAGAAAACCAGAAACATCCGATCCGTGATTCCCCGACGAATTACCAGACTCCGCAACAACCGTTTCATGATCAGACATAAAATCATTGAACTCAGAATATGATAGATCAAACGGATTAGACGGATTTACAGTCGAATTCAGAAACTCTTCGGTGTCTGACGGAAGATGAAAATCGTCGAAAGTGATATCTAAGCCTTCGTCGTCGAATAGATGGAAATCGTCTGGTAATGTGAGGTCACAGGAGAACATCCCGGAGCTGAGCGGTGGAATTGCTACGGGATCGGCGACGGCGGGATCGTCGGCCATTGTTAGGGTTTTTGATGATGGTCGTCGGAGACGAAGACTCTAGAGTTTGTTTGTGTTTGTTTGAAGGTGTAAAAAGCATCGAGAGTTTCGTTTAAAATACGTTAGTTGCTTAAAGAGCGTTCCACGCACTAACTCCAATTAGATCAATAATAATGTTATCCATCTTTATCATTTATCAATCAAGTATAAAATATTAGAATATATATGAGATGAGGGTACTCGTGTAACTTAATAACTAAAAATAGATGTTCGGAATTCAAACCTTGGTTAAGGCAAAATAAAAATATATAAAAAATTTATAAAGGGACGTTATAGGAGGAGTCTCACTTGATATTCAGACGCTCTCTTTACAAGTTGTATCGATGAATACCAAACATTCTCTATAAACTTTTTTTCTCTCTCTGGAAACTCAAGGACAAAAAACATTCTCCAGATCTGATTTTTACCAAATGTAAGAGTGTTACAAAGTGTTCAAAGAACTTCCTAAGTATACCATGTTGCCCTTCGTACGAAGGTCTCCTCCATATGAAGGGAGGACCTTTGTATACATGTCCCATACAAAGGGGAGGGCTCTTCGTACGAAGGGTACCTCTCTTGAATCTAGTTCCCTGGAATCACCGTGTCTTGACGGTTAAGCACGGATAAGATTAGTCACACAGTAACGAATAATTAGAAAATGCACAAACAATTTTTATGCCAATCATAACCTTCCTTCATTTGTTCTTTTATCATTTCATATGTCAAAATCTCATTGTTTCTTATTGTTTTTGGTAGAGTGTGCATGAAACAAAAAAAAATTGAATCGAAACCAAATAAGTCAAATTGACAATAACTGAATCCAAATAAAAGCAATGGGTATGGTATTAGTTTTCTAAAAAACTGACGGGATTGGTTTGGTTTCGGTTTTTCCTAAAATAAATACCAAAAAATCGAATGTAACTTTGAGCTTACTTGTAAACAATCATAATGTAGTTTTTGTGTTGATCGCACATTTTAAAACATCAATGAAATATATTAATATTCTATAACGGAAGAATGTAGCATTTGTTTTGATTCCACATTGAATTATCAAATAAGTATTGCCAATGTGGTGCTAACCCACTTGGTAGAGGTTTTGCCTCTTATAGTAGAAGACCAGGGTTCAAATCCTGACATGGATGATTTAGGCAGCAATTGATGTAATTAGGACTTAGGAGTATGTAGTATTTGCTTTTCAAAAAAAAAAATTTATGAATGAAATATTAAAGAGGTCTCACTATATGAAAAGAAGAATCCTATTATTTACACTTCATAAAATTAAGCTTTGGCTTTTTTTTTAAATTTGTCTAGAGGCTTATTTAGTAGTAAATCACTGAACCAAGTATAAAAGCCGAAAAAACCAAAACCTAAACATAACCGAAAACCCAAAACAAAGAAAAACCGAACCCAAATGTCGAAAACCCAAAACGAAAAAAACCAACTCAAAATAGTTTAAAATAAAATTTGGTTTGGGGTTTGGCTTGAATAGAAAACAGACCCAAACCAACTTATACATACCCCTATTGTTTTTGCAAAATTTTGTTCTTATTTGATGTTTCCTCTTAGTATATTTCCATGTATTTTGATTGATTTATGTATAATTTGTATTTTCTATAATGTTTTTTTATATTAATTTTTATGATAATTAGCATTTTTAATCAAGCATATTCATCTCATTCATTACAAATAGTTTAAATGTGTAAGATACTCATTCTACACAATCATTTAGAGATCCAACCAACCTGGTTCAGCCTTTTACTAGCTTAAAGTCTCTTACCCAATCAAACCTATTAGACTATTACCGGTTTAATAGTTACTGATGTTAGCTTAAAAAAATATGTATGTATTATTTATATATATTATTTATATGGCCCTATATTGATCAATGATTTTATTATCCCTATCATATAGATAACTGTATGATGGACATAATACCATTACTATCCTAATTAGGGTTTCCCCTTGAGTATATATATGTGATAACTAGGCATAATTGAGGGTGACTGAATAATTCATAACATCATAATCATCATTCACGAAATCTTCTAAATCTAAGGATTTCGTAACCTCAGCCTCTCAACTTATTCCATCAGAATAATACACTATAAATGGGAAACGATCAGATATGTTCTCAAGAATCATGACTACCATCAATACTGAGATTACTGGACTCACAGGTATCATCTAATCTTAACTATTTATTTCTATATATCATGCTTCCGTATTAATATATTAGAAATCGATCAACATGTGGTATTAGAGAAGTGTTGCTTAATATATACCTAATCTTGAAGTTAAATCAGAAAACAAAATTGATTCAGGATCGTTTTTACCTATTTTTTGTTGCTTCATAGTGTTATTGGATTTTAATACTCTTAACTAAAAGGTATTAGTTGTTGCCACTCTCAACTATCACTTTGACTACCACTGCTCGTAGCTTAACACTTTGTTTGTTGTGCCACTCCGAATCTGACGTGGATCCAATGTGGATTTGACGTAGCAGTACATCCGGAGTGTCACGGCAAACAAAGTGTTAAGTTGGGAGTGATGTGAGTCAAAGTGTTAGTTGGGGGTGGCAGCGGACAATACCCTATAATTGGAAGTATTGAAATCTAATAACCCATTTTTGTTTAAACAATTTTGGATTGATTTTCTATATATAAACATAATTTCCAAAAATATGATCTTTTAAAAACTTAGATCCGGTTTTCGAATAATATTTTGATGTTAAAACTAGCATCTATTTGCTGAAATCAATAGACAATATATTTACTAATTTTGATTCCTGCCTAAATCTGAAAATTAGTCATAAACAGTTATTGAATATTAAAAGAATTGTTCTTCGTGTTCTTCGTGTTCTTCGCGCTCATCATTAAATTTTTTTGACAAAATCCCTTATTTTTTGGATGAATTTGGATTTTGATTATGTTATTCTTTATTTTGGGTAACTTAATCTCCAAGATTTTGAGTAAAAGATAAAGATTTTATTTTTTCAAAATTCAAACTAAATCTCTTGGATAAGTAATAAAATCCCTTAAATATTTTGAAAGATTTGACAAAATTTTATCCCTAAAATAACTTTATCTTCAAGATTTTGAATAAAAGGTTATTTTCTTCAAACTAAATCTCTTTGATAAATAAATATATTATTTAAATATTTTCAAAGATTTCATATATATCTTAACTTACTTTCGAAAATTTACCATTAATTAACAAGATTTTCAAAAATATTATATATATCTTAATTAAATTTAAATTTTTGAAAATTTTATCCAAAATTAACAAGATTTCAAAAATTCACGCACAATTGTATCAACCTATAACATATAACAAAGCTCACAGTTGTAACAGATTATAACATGTAGCAAACCTGAAAAAAAAAAAGTAGCAAACATCACAAGTAGCAAAACATAAAACATAGCAAAGTAAGAAAAGTAGCAAACCCTTAAAAACCTAGTAAACTCATACTTAGCAAACACTAACGTTATAGGTTTACGACCTAGTTATGTGTTTACTAACTGACCGGTTTACTACCTAATGGGTTTACTACTTCACGGGTTTACTACAGAATGGGTTTACTACTTCACGAGTTTACTACCTCATAGGTTTACTACCTCATGGATATACAAGCTCCGCATGGGTTTACAACCTAATCATGTGTTTATTAGCTCACCATGAATCATGTGTTTACTACCTCACCATGGGTTTACTACCGAATCATGGGTTCACAACTTCCTATGAATGATTGACCAAAACTTAGTTTTGTTAAAACTCCAAAATAATTAAGTTTTTTACAAAATCTCACACTTAGTTTTGCTAAACACTAAAACATAATGGTCTTACAAAACCTTAATTGCAATATTGCTTATATTGGAAAGCAAGTGTTACATTTCTGTCCAAAGATGTTGTGTTAGATCATGTTATTGAAGTCTCATTAAAACATTCAAATAACATTATATATATATACAATATGCAATGTCGGTGTGAACAGTAACTATGGGGGGAAAATTATTTCTAATCAAACTTTGCAATCCGCTTGTCTTTCTTCAATAATCTCGAATACCATTTTCTGATTCGATCTTCTTTCTTCTAATTTTGAAGTTGAG
>WOUH02000007.1:562460-574974 GCA_009936405.2 Stevia rebaudiana
ATAATTGGAGTTGCGCATTATAGACCGGTTGACTCGATCCTGCCGTTTGACTGACTCAGTTAGTAACGCACCGCCCTCTGGACCGGTCGGAGACCGGGGGCCGGGGAGCGCGATGTTACAATCTCTACTTTTCTCTTTCCCCAAAATATGACCGATCGACAAACCCTGGATGGCAGACGACCTACCGATCACGAATTCTCCCTCTTTTTCTGGTGTCGGCGCCGGAAAAACTTCTTACTCCTTGTCTAATTCCTTCCCGTGTTAATTGATTGCTAGACCGAAGGCGCGACAGAGACGCTGGTTGAAGCTTGGGCCGCTGGTACCTTGAGCTAAACCTTGGAAACTCTGACAAAAGGATTGGCAGGAGGTCGCCGATGCTGTTAACGGTCATCACGGTCATACGAAGTAGATGAAACCAAAATTGAGATGGAGAATCACAAAAAGGAATGGGCTGCCAAAAGGTGTTCTACCGTTCAGAAGGATATTGTTAACCTTTTGGTGAATTTTCCCAAAGGGTCGATTTTTGTGAAGTCAATTGATGTATAAAAGTTACAAAAGATGTTCATCAGTTTTTAGGGATTCTTGAAGAAATGGTTGAAGAAATGTTCATCAGTTACAAAAGGTGTTCATCAAGTGTTGACAGATAATGTATCTAATTATAAATTGGCAGGTAACTTATAACAAAACAATATATTTACGTTACACATTTATACTTGTATTGATGTAATTTTTTTTCATTGTTATTTATAGGTACATACATGGAAGCATCAAGAAAAAATTTGTATTGGACGCCATGTGCCGCTCATTGTCTTGTTCTTATTTTAGGGGAGATAAGGAAGATTCCAAAGATCAAGGATTTTATTAAAAGTGTTATGTTCACGAATGCCTATATCTACAATCATACAGACTTGTAAACATGATGAGAAGGTTCACAAATCATAGAAATTTTGCATAGGAACACTGTGACTCGTGCTGCAACATCATTCATTACATTAGCACAAATCCACAAGCAAAAGAATAACTTGTGAAAGATGATCTTGTCAAGATTGAAAAAATATAAAGTATTCTAAGGAAGCTGGTTGGAAGAACGTGGCATCTGCTTTTCTTCAAGAAAGATTTTGGAAAAACATTTTATACGCTCTTAAGTTGACAGGGCCACTTGTAAAAGTTCTTAGAATTGTAGATGGAGAAAAAAAAGCCGGCTATGGGCCGGGTATATATATGAAGCAATGACAAGGGCTAAGGAGTCGATCAAAGCTAGTTTCTTGAACAAAGAAGAAGAGTATAAAATTTTTTTTGAGATCATTAACAAAAGGTGGAAATGCCAGCTTCATAGACCTTTGCATGCTGCGTGATATTTTTTTAATCCTGAAATGTATTTTGACGATGTAAAAAAAGTGAAGAGTGGACCAATTACGGAAGGTCTAACTAGATGCATTGGAAGATTAGTTGCTGATAAAAAAACTCAAGAAAAATCAGTGAGCAGATAAGTTTATATCAGGAGGCAGTGGGTCTTTTTTGCAATCCAATGGCTATAAGACAAAGAAAGACTCGATCTCCAGGTACAAATAATCTTTAACAGTATCTAAACAGCTTGTTTTGGTAAAAACATCCTCTAAACAGCTTGTTTGGGTCAAAACAGCTATTATTAGTAAAAAACAGCCTCTAACAGATTGTTTTTGGTAAAAAAAAAAGTCTCTAATAACTTGTTTTTGGTCAAAATAGTTACAAAACAATTATAATTCTGTCTTTTTTATTATTTTTGCTCAATGCTTAACAAAAACGTCATGGATATTCATTTGTTAATAGCGGATTGGTGGGATAACTTTGGAGGCAATACTCCGGGTTGCAAGATTTTGCCATTCGTATTGTGAGTCTCACGTAACAATAAAATACACTTAAGAATGACACAATAATCACATTATTTTGGGTGGACAATGTCTCAATTTAACTAATGCTAAAAGTAACGAATTACTCAAACAAAAACCCACTTCTCTTTATTTTGGGTGTAATATGTCATCTTTCAAAATCATACGGCATCACTCAACTCTCAAATACATACCACATCAAAAAAGTTACTACTTACTAGTTACTAGTATCACGTAACACTAGTACTCCCAACCTAAAATCCGCTCATGCTCAAGTATAAACTTGTTTTTTCTTTTACTACTTTACAAGATGGTGTACCAACTTTATTGCACATTATACATATTATGCACCAAAGATTAGTTGTTACTTGGTTGAACATATACTTCTCATAACTCAATTCACACGGGTCCTAAACATTTCAAAAGAGTACACATGTTAGTTTACATTAAATTAAAATAAGAATTTGAATAAAAAAACATGAACATGATCCATGTATGTATTTATTTGTAAAATAAATGACCCAAACCCATTTACATCACGTATCCCGACCACGACTCGCTTAACACATTAACATAACTCAAACGGTTTGTAACCTTATCTGATAAATATAATATTTTTTTTTTCAGTCTAGTACTAAATAAGTGGACTGATTGTTAAACATGTTAGATATGACAACTCCAAAACCTAATTATCTTTTATTAGAAAGATTTTTTGTTCATTTTAATGTTATGATTGTATCAAAGATATAACCTGGTGGTACTCGTACGCCTTCCCATTTGACTGTTTCGTCCTTTGTCGACATGCAATGCTGCAAGTTCCTTTTCCATTGCTGATATTTCTCTCCTTGTTTTCTTGCTTTCTACTTCAATTGCTCTGTTAAGTGTCTCAACATTCTTTGCCAATATCTGCAAATTCTTAATTAGTTTGTTGATAGGATCAGAAAATATATATATTGATAATGAAATAAAAAAAAAAAGTTAATTAATAATGAAATCAACATAATCATGCTAATAATTATCAACAAGGTTATTTCCCCATTCGATACTAAATAAAATAAAATAAAATGAAATCAGTTAGTTAGTTAGAACTTTCTTTTTCACCTAATATGAAAAGAGACAGTTATGCATCATGGTGTTTTATGACAATAACATTGTTTCATTATTAGTATATTCGGTTATAAGGATGTAAATTTCTGTTATTTCTTACAAAATGTGTAAATATGGGAATTTAGGTATTTTAAATGGATAAATATGATATGATATTGCTTCATATGATAATCATGCAAATTAAAAAAAGAAAGAAAACACGTAAAATGATGAAGAATTCCTTGCAAACCTCAATAGTGTTCTCTTTTTCTGTGAGATTTTGATCTTTTTGATGGCAAGCTTTTTGTAAATTCAAAACCTCTTTTTGTAGCATATCATACAACACTCCGGAAACAAAGTCTTCAGATTTTGACATTGACTTATCTTTATTATCAGCATGATCATCTCCGTTTGAGAATAACCCTTCGGGATCTACTAATTTACTACAATCGTGCACTTTCGATGAAATAATTCCGGTTTTTAACAAATTTCTTGATGAAAATCTGCTAGATGATGATCTTGATAAATTTTCAACTCCACCAAGAGATTGGCGTTGTGAACGTTCATTGCTCATGGTTCTTTCTGGTGTTTTGTAAGAAATGTTTTTACCAGATGATGATTTAAATCTTTCCTCCAAAACTTTGAAACGCAATCGATATTTATCCTATGAATGTGCATAAGAAACAGTTATGAGAGGAAAGTTAAGTTTCAAAGATGCCTTTTAATAATAATAATAATAATAAACTTAGAACTATGAATGTGAAACCCATCTCTCACCTTTAACTGTGCTTCTGCTTTTGCAGTTCGTTCTGCAACGGTTAGTTTGTCTTTTAAATGCTGCATTTCTCCCTAAAATGCCCCCACAAAGATAAATTAAAACATTTAATTCATATGATAATGATATCCTCAAGATGATAAACGAACCAGATTAATGAAATTATGCAACATGTTTAGCAGAGGAAGGTTCCAATTTTGAACCTCGAAAATGGGTCAACTTTGGGTTTTTATCTTAAACGGGTCAAAATAAAAAAAAATTTTACCTAAAGAAAACAAGCATAGGAAATCTTGAAATAGTTGAGGGCGTTTGAAATTACTTATCTAAACTGTTTATTTGACTATTTGCAAGCAAAATAAAACGTTTTCTATGAATTTTAGTTAGTTATTTAAAGCTGTTTATTTCAAAAAGCAATATTCAGATATAAAGTTTTAATAAATACTGAATAGAAAATATGTAGTACCTGTAAAACTCTTCTTTCTTCCAGCCATTGTTTTACAGGCATTACTTTACTGTCACTATCTTTCCAATCATTTGCAACCACAACAGCAACACGATTTGCAGATATTTTAGCACGAGCTAATTCACGGTCCAATGTCTTCTTTTCTTCCTACACAATGTTATAAAAATCAGAACCAATGTTATAAAATTATAATCACTTTAATTACTAAAACTTACACTAATCTCTTGCATTCTTCGCTCGTAATCCCGCACAGCATTAGCAGCGGCCCCACCAGCCAAAACTGCTTCTTCAAGCTCACTAACTGTTTTGGTTAACTTTTCAACCTCTGTAACTTTTTGTCGGTTAATTTTATCCAATATTCTGTTTTCTTCCTGCATAATAATATTATTAGAAATAAACCTTGACATTGCAGAGGCTAGTTTTCCCCATTCACTACCCACTTTGGTAACTATAGGGTAAAAGAAAGTTATTTAATTAAAATAGAAAAAAGAAACTTTAATTAACAATTAGGCTGTTTAAAAAACTAATAATTAACAAAATGGATCTAAAAAAAATTATAGTTGCTATTTATGATATTTTCCCAATTAATACTAGACAGTCTAGATTAAAACTCTTATCTTAAGGAGTTAAAGTGATGATCTACATGTTTTATAATACCATACATGCTATTATTAACCAAATCAAATAAAGCACATGTTAAAGTTTGTAATTTAATTTAACCTGACACATCTCGATTTGTTTCATGAGCTCTTGGTTTTTGTTCTGAAGATCATCAACCATGCAAGCTTTTGCAATAGCTATTTCAACGGTTCTCTCTGCTTCTAAAAGAGCAATTTCTTTAGATTTACTGAGACGATCAAGGGCTTTATTGTCATCTTGCAACTTTGACACCTCCATTTTAAGACATTTGAGTTCTGCCTCTAATGGCGCAACAATGGCTTCAATTGGTGGCATCTCATCATCTTTTTGAGCTGCATGAACTCTTCGAAGAGTGGCTTCTGCAGCAAATTGTGCAGATAGAGCTTGTTTTTTCTCATCATTTAGCTTCTTAATCTCTAAATTCTATAAAAATACATGTATCAACTTATGCTTTAAAGTTGAAGTTATAATAAAATAAAATAAAATAAAAAACTTTATATATGGAAGTAACTAGGATAAGAAGTTCAGGTACCTTGCTTTCCAAAAGAGATTCAGTTTTCTTAAGATTTTCATCCAATTTGTTTAGCTCATCGTTTAGCTGTAAAATCACAAACAAAACAGATTAATAAAGTCTAAACATACCTTGTTTTTTTATTTGTATAACAAGGGTATTTTGGTCATTTATAACAAGTTAATAGCAATATTCTAATGTGAAATAAAACAAAATGACAGAGTACTAGAAACATGAAATAAAACAAAGATTTTCGCCAAACCACATGGAAAAAAAGTCCGAATTTAACCCTAAAATTTAGTAATATAATGAATTGAAAATATAAAGTGTGTTCGCAGTTTCATGCACCTCTTCCATTGCCTTCTCTTTAAGGTGTTCATGGTATTTTAATGCCTTGATTTCTGTATATGCATCTCCCAATTCCCTATCTTTATCTGAAAAGTATAAAAATTATTATGTATTAGCAAACAAGTTTAAGCATACCAAAATATGAATTTCTGCATAGAACATCAACTTCTTTTTATGAGATACAGCACCCTACTTCTGATATGTTATCACATTTTTTCGATGATTAGCAACCTACTTCTGAATTTTCACACAGAGCAACTTTTGGCATTACTCATTATGAAAGAAACATTTAAAATCAGTAGGAAATTTGGGCAACGATTTGACATCAAGCTTTTCAGGTATAATTGCATAACAGATATTTTTAACAATTGTACGTAGATCAGTAAATTGGTAAAACTCTGTTTCTACAAATCCGCATTTTAGGAACAAAATACATACACAACAAAGTTAGCGTTAAAGTTGCATCAAAATTCCGCAACAATATCGCCTTCTGAAACTTGAAGTCGTAACAAAATAGTAAAATACATATCGGTACTGCCTTCGAAACTTAAATACTCTAGATTGAGAAAGTTTAGCAGCTTAATCGACTAAATGAATGAATTCTACACCAAAACCGAACAGAGATTGAAGAATTATGATCAGATTGAACGCTGACAATCAAGTTTACCTCGCAATTGGTTTTCAAGACGGTTGAGCTCGAAACGGACGGGATCTGAACCATGCAAGTGATTAATGATGTCGTCGAACTCAGTGGTTGTCCGTGGTGTGGATTTTTTCCGGCCGTACCGGAACGACGGTGACTTTTTTAACGGAGAAGAGTCTGAAATTGCGCCGGTGCTGACTTGAGCAGTGGCCATTGAAATGGAAATGGATTGAGAGTTGTGATTTAGAGGAACAAGAAGGGTTTGGTTGAATTTATAGCGCAAAAGGTGGGGAACGGGTGACCGTTTGCTGTTTAACTGACAAAGAGGGGGATGATGCGTTTTTTGCTTTTTTTTTTTTTTTTTAATTTTATTTCACTTTTTATTATTAAAAAATATATAGTAATTATAATTATACTTATATATATTTTAAATAATACTCGCTTAGAGCATTGTAGATTTTATATTTTCTATAAGGGTCCTCTTAAAATATAATGTTTTGTGTAACTAGACTGAGTGAAGTAAAGATAAAAGTTATTGTCACCTTCATACACTTTAGTGGATGCAAGAGAAACAAAGTAATTATGTTATTTTAATATTTTTTTAAAGTTTTTATGAGTGATAAATAGAGAAAATATAATGATAAAGTTATAGAAACTATTACTTAATTGGAAAAAAAAATTAAATAAAGATGGAGAAGCTCTGCTCCGTGAATGCTTGTACATGCTCTTTTTACTACTTATGTATAATACATATTGTATATTATATGACTTAAATCGTTAGAGACACCTTAAAATGCTTTAATACTATTAAACCTTAAGCCATTAGCTAATTACACTAGTGTAGTTTTAAAATTGTAGTTGATGTATTGATTACTTAAAAAAAATAACAAATAAAAAGCTTTGATGGCAATTTGTTTGTTGTGGTAAAACAATTGTTTTGTTTTATAGCAAGTAGGACTAAAATACATGTATTCTCATACATGTCGAACCACACTACATGCTTCAATCCATACTACAGTAGGTCAATTATATAACCTACATTGTAATTTGTACATAAGTAAGGTTTTAAAAAGATAGATGTAAATTTATTATATGACGTTAAGATATATGTTTACTTATCAAACTTTGTATGAACTCATTTAGAATTTTGTCATTAAAATAGTTTAGACAAACATGTGTTTATTTTGCTTGTTTGATTTGTTATGAATAAAAATACAACCCATTGCGATAGCTCCACGATATATTATTTCGGATTGACACATGGCTTCTGTCAAGCATTGATGCGTATCAAAATCAGTAACAAACTATTCAACTCAAAACAATATGGTCTTTATAAACAACGGATAGCTCATATTACATTAAAGTATAAAACCTTAAGTGTGTAATGGTCACACTGCAGTGTGCGGTCATACCTACGTGGATTGCGAGGGGGTGTGAAAGAACAACCTCCACCCTTCACTCACTTTCTACAAAAGGGTGACCCTTATTCTCCGATTTTGCAATTCAAGCTCCCACATTTCTCTCTCTATCTTTATATTCTCTATATTTGTATCATCTCTTATGTTTTAGTAAACCAAGTAATATATAAAAAAAATGGAAGAGTAGTGACAAGTAACCATTGCATAATTAAAAATAAAAGTGAAAGGTGGAGATTTGAGGCTAAAGTGATAAAAAAAAAGTTATAACACATAGCCTTAGAGTATTTGATATACTCACCCAACACTTTTTTTGGTTACCTCAACGTCACATTACTTCTTGTCACTTTCAGTTATCTCTTATGTTATACTTACATCACAATACCATTCGCCTATTTATTATTAAGGTATATAAAAGTGATGTGAGAGAGAATGAGAAAAAAGAGAGTAGGTGTGTGAACTAATGAGAGTGAATAGAGAATTTGTGAAGAATGACATATTGACATCTGTGAAAACAAAAATTTCTGGTAAAATGAGATGGGGGTGGTGTGCCCGTAGCACCCAAGTTACAACCTAGCGAAAATACGAGGGTATTAGAGACAATCTTATATCTTCAGGGTCTTACTTGATAAACTAAAAGTCTAAAATAATATTTAGCATGTAACCACATACATAGGGGTGTAAATGAGGCAAGACGGCTCGTGAAAAGCTCGGGATCGGATCGGTAAAAAGCTCGAACGAGCCGAGCCTAAACGAGCTTGAGCTCGAGCCCGAGCCCGAGCTCGAGCCCGAGCTCAAGCCCTAAAAGATGGCTCGTTTACTTATCAAGAGATGTCGAGCTCGATCCGGCTCGTGAGCCTAAACGAGCTTTTTCTTTATATCATTTCATTAATCTATTAACTTTTATTTATATTAAAAACATTTCTATATATAATATTAAAATAAATTTAAAACTAAATCATATATATTATGTTAAATATAAAAAAGAATAATTATAAAAATAACTAAAATTAATAATTAAAATATATAAATTAAATAATTAAATTATAAACGAGCCTAGACGAGCTGAGCTCGAGCTTGAAATTTTATTTACGAGCCGAGCTCAAGCTTTTAAACTAAAATTCTAAACGAGCCGAGCTTGAGCTCGAGCCCCCTTAAATCTTAACGATCCGAGCTCGAGCCTTAGTAAGCTCGGGATCGGCTCAGCTCGTTTACACCCCTTGAAGTATATCATAACTTTATAAATTACCTGTTCTTTATATGTTACACTACATAAAACTAGAAATAACACCAAAATTATGAGTAGCCATTGTATTTTATTTAATTTTTAAATCGAACAAACAAATCAACTTAATTCTCATAATAGAATTGTGTATCCATCAACTCATCTCCTAGTGAGTCATACACCGGGATCAATATTCATGTTTAGATTGAACTAATTGTGCAACTTTACTTCCTTAATTTCCCGTTGCAATCTTTTTGACTTCTGGCTTGTGACTGAATTTCTTTTTATTTGTAAAACCGACATACGTTTAGAAAACAAAATAATAAGAATTGAGATGATTAGGAAATTGGGGCCACCAAATAACGGACGTATGAAGGCAACGGTAACAAGTGGGTGGAAAGTAAAACAAGTGTAACCGTTGGAAGTGAGATACGCCCACACCAAAAGCGTGGAGAGTGTGATGGTTACACCCACTCACTCCATATTACCTCCATCCATTCTATCTTATCCTATGCCTACTTAAACCATTAAAAAGTCAAAGTTTGCAAATAATAAGATATGCTATAGCATATGTTTTCTTTTTTTTTTTGTTACATATCTAATGGGAGATTAAATAAAAAGTCCTTTTTTTAGTTTGTTTAAGTAGTCCAAAAGTTATTTTAAAAAATCCTAACTGGCTCAAACGAGCTATGATTAAACTCTTTACGACATTATTGGAACTGTCTTATCGAACTATATAATTTTAGGTTTTGAAATTTTACTTTTAAGTTTAGCTTTAAGGTTTATTTTTATAACTTAACTTTTAAGGTTTAACTTTATGATTTTGTCATGACATTTAACTTAAAGGTATGTTCTAACTTCAAGGTTTGGATTTTAAGCTTTAGTTTTAGCGTATAGGGTATAGATATAGTAATTGGGTTTAGCTTTAGGGTGTACAGTTCAACCAAACGGTTTTACAACATGACCAAAATGTATTCACAAACAGTTTGTTTTAGCCAATTTGTGGGTTTAAAGAAATCCTTTTTAAGCTACTTAGACAAAATTGGTTTTCTTGGGAACCATAACCCTAATTATAAAATTGTTAAACTTTTTATAAAATTGTAAGATCCGAATAACATCACAGATCTTCCAAATGTTTGCTTTCATTTATAACAAATCACACTAAAACTTGTATTCTTCTTTTAAAGTCATCTCGATCATGTAAAATTGTTAGTTATCTAAATAGGACATAAGAAATACATGAAAATTACTTGAATAGTTTTCGGCACTTGCCGATAATTGAATTATGTTGCGTTATGATTTCTCTTGTGTCTTGTATGGCCGTATTCAAACGATTTGAACATCATCCTAAATGTACGAAAACGAAAAGAAAAATAACTTCTCTTTATTCACAAATACGTTCTTACTAATTTTTTTACATATGGACTTATTTTCGAAACTTGTTTTTTTTTTTTTTTAATTTTTATATATAACATCGACATCTCGAATTCCTTAAACATTCGGTACTATCATATACCAAATCACATAACCTTTATCATTTGTCACATTCCAACTTTTCGATTAGTAGTTTGGTTCAACCAACAATCAAAAAGATGAATGTTTCAGTAACCAACATAACCGAATAAAACAAAAGATTAAATAATAACAAAAATGGTAAAATGCACAACCAGCCAGAATTCAATTAGGACAATCACTAACCACCAAAATAACAACAAACCTTCTTTTATGAAACTTGTGACAATCCTATACACATGAAGTAAAAAACCCATGTGAGCTGCAATTCATTTTGATACAAACAAAAATAATAATCAAAACAATATCCCACTCGCACATGATAGCAACATTACATCAACATAAACAAAATCTATAAAACCTTTCGATTTATTTTATTTTTTTCGCATTTATTATTACTGAAATTTACATTTATTTGAGGAGAATGAACAACTTTTGAACTATGAACTATTTCGTATTTCTACCTTTTTGACCACTAGTTGGTTAAAGATTCGAATATGTTGATCTTCTTTTGCTCTTAATATTCGTTATATTACAGTTACGTAAATGCAATAGGTTGATTATTAACTTTACAAGACAGAAAATAATTAAAAAAACCTGACCTTTTTATAAGTTCATCCCCGGACCCTGCGCAGAGCGGGAGCTAAGTCAAGCACCGGGTACGCCCTTTTTACTTTTTATTAGTTCATCCTGATGTTGAACCCTTTGTTAGAGTAGTTTCGCGTTCTTGACGCCTACGTTCTCTCTGCAACTTATATAATATTAGTATCAAATATTTAAATTATATATACAAACAAAGATAACAGTATATATATGATACGTAAATAACTCTTCAGGTTAATCACAATAAAACACAACTTACTTTAACCTTATTGTTATTATATGCAAGAAAAATAAAAAACTTTTTTCCATTGTATGTAACATACTTTGCACTTTTAACTACTGTATGCAAGTAATATCATTTAATAATGTGACACTAATTTTTTTAGATGTAGTGATATGCCACATGACATCACCTTACCTGTTCACATTAAAATTAAAAATTAAAATTTAAGTTCACTACACAATGAAAAGAACAATGTTTGCAAAGATACAAAATATAAAATGACAAAAAGGTGAAAGCGTAAGAAACAAGTTTTCAGTAATGATAGAGGTAAGACAATTAGAAGTTTGGCAGGATGATAAGTATAAGCAATCGGGATCAATTTTTATATAATTTGGATGAAAATTTAGAAAACAAAGATAAAAAGTATACCCTTCTTTCCCAATATGGGAGAAAGCAGACAAAATCATAAACTGGAGAAATTGTTGACACCAAAACTACATTTAATCCGGTGAATAGAAGAAGTGCTGCCATTGGGCGCGTTTTATGTGGCATTTTTTCTCTATGATAAGATTATTCCTGAAAGAAACATTCCAATTTAAATTTTGGTCAACTAATGGTGCATTTGTTTCACATATATATGTATTCAAAGTTTGAAAAGAAACAAACATAAGTACACAACAATGGAGTTATAGTTATGTTATATATCTACAATTGACTTTGAATGAAAAATTAGTGGTTGGTAGCTTTGTTAAGAAAACTTGATCAACATAAATCTACCATTGTTAGCTATCAACTAGTCAACTAATTGCTATCTCGTAGAATCAAATAATTATATTGATAAGTATAATAAAGAATCAAAATGACAAAGATATGGTAATTACATTTTTCGTTAAAACATTGTTAGAGCTTGAAATAGACCCAGAATTTTACGCTCTTGTTTTGTGTTCTGGCTATTGTAATTCCATTTCATGATATTGGAATCCAATTCAGCACAATTAATATAAATTTATACACACGCGCGCATATATACAACGATTAGAAAACTAAAAACTAATAAAAAATAAGGCTTCTACCGAAAGACAAGTGAATAAGTGATGCTCATCATAAACCCTAATTATCAACACTTGGTACCTAACCAAACCCAAAATTAGATCTCTAACTGACCCACAAAAATTGAGTCTAAATCAAGTCTGAATGCAAACC
>WOUH02000007.1:595549-606218 GCA_009936405.2 Stevia rebaudiana
AGTGTGCCTTTGGTTCTGTCCGTGAGTCCTTGGACGATACTTGGTCTTACCATTCACACTATAATACGACCGGTTCACTTTCACTGCCATTTGTGTGTTTGCTGATCGTTTTATTTATAAATATTATTACTTGAGTTTTCATTGCATGATCACGACACATCACTGCATAACATCATCATCTGCACCGAATGTTCCACTTTAGTCTTCTGTGCTTGTGACTCAAGTTTTGAAATTCTAAACACAATGCCTGGTGAACCATTTGTTATAAGAACAACACAAACCTTAACTGCGAATCATGTGGTATTATCATTCTCGTGTGATGTTTCAGGATCAAAACCATCTAATTCTGCTGTTAGAAATTTACAAGAGCATATTGATTTGCTTAAACTGTTGGTATAGTCCGTTCGAGAGTGTGTAACAGTAGACACTCAAAGGATTATTCAACTGGAAACATAAAACAATAATTTTGAACAATCAGTTGAAGAATTGAAGAAACGTATTGATGATGATGGTGATGATGGTGATGATGATGGAGATGATGATGATGGGAATGATGATGATGGTAAGAATGAAGATGATGAGGCTAATGCTTCACATGAATAGCTAACAAAGCATAAACAAGATAAGAACATTGAGGCATATCTAAAGGATCATGGGGAGCCTTTAAGCAAACGCCAGATCCAGAATCTAAAACTCAACCCGAACAACTAGTGAATGATCCGGTTTTTGTTCCTGAGGTTGAAGAATGAGAGATCATTCATAGTTTAACCACCGAACAAATTGTTAAGTTATTCAATATGGATACTTTGGAAGTTATTATAGATGAACCTTTTGTTAGGTCTTCTTTACATCTAATTGATTTCAGTTCTGATAGTTCTAATGAGGTTTTAATTGAAGATACTGCTAGAAAAGTAATATCAAGTGTATATCGATGAGGCATATCCTGAATTGCTGACCTTATCTGATTTATTTCGGATAAGGTAGAGGATATCGTCAAACAACAAAGTCTACGTCAACAATTGTCGAGTGTGATTGTGGGTAGGACGAGCTAAAGAAGCAACAACAAGAGATGCTGCAGGAATTCTTGAAACAACATAATATTGCAGCCGACTCAGTTCCTTATCCAGTTTCTCAAGTCAAATCAATCAAAGCAAAATCAGTGGTTGCACAAGGCAATATTCTGAGTTGGGCGTATCTGGATGATTTCAATTGCTATATACTCAAACGAGAGAATGGAGTTCTATATTTTGCATCTATTAAATATCTTCGTTTACTTCCTTGGTTTGACATGCAGGTTTTAGCCCAGAATTGGTTATTGGTAAAGGACGAATACGGTCGAAACATTTATCCAATTTGTTTAAGAGTCAACTCAGTTTTGAATATCGGACGGGGTGGAAAAATTTCAAGCCTCGGTTCCCGGTTCCCGAAGTGAATTATTAGCAAAACAGTAGTTGATCAAAGAACGAATCGTCCCAAAGTTACCTGAAGTACAAGCCACAAACGGTTATGAAGAAAGTTCCTTTGAGAAAGATGGCTCAAGAGTTCTCTGATAGGTTTTTCATTGGTATTAAGATTGTTGGGTCTAGAGAAATCAAGACCTGACGGTTAATTTGGATAGATGAAACGTAAACATGAAGTATTGTGTATTTGTTGATTTGGGAGCAACGAATCACTGCGTGGGCCACTGAAGACTCGAGATTATGAAAACACCGTTGACCCGAGATGACCCGAAGACCCGAAGATTGCAACGAATAATATTTGGACTTATTGTTTATTATTTATTATTATTATTGTTGTAATTAATTGTTTTAGGGCTTTGGAACATGGGACTCTTCACTTTTTTGGAGAGTAAGTGTGTGAAAGGGTGTGTACAATGTAATTTTGAGTGAGCTCTCCCCCAAGAACTCCATGGATTCTTCATCTTGAATCCATGGAAGTTTGAGAGCATGTGATGGGTAGGTAATGTAATCTTGTTGACTAATGAATCATTTGTTTCTATATTTTTAGCCATTACATTACTTCATCTCAGATTATTGTTCATGTTCTTCACCATCTTCAACCATCTTCATAACTTTCTATGTTCTTGATATGCTTGTTTTTCACAAATCCGGGTAGATCTATTCCGCACCCGATCCTACAAAGATGAGGCAACCAGTAAAGCAGTTATCGTGTTGAAAGATCCACATGAAGTTGTACGTGTGTTGGATCCAATAGTGAACTTGTCAGCTCGTGTGTAACGACCCGTTTTGGTCAATCACGTATTAAAAGCGTATTTTAAATTAAATAAATGAAAGTTTTCTTTTAGTTGTATGATGTAAATAAACCGATAATACTTGGTAAATAATTAGGAACTAACGACGTTAACTTAGTTCGGTTAAATTAGTTAGATTAAGTTACAATAAGTAACTATAACTATAGGGACTGTTCCGAAACTTGATGAGCATAGAAGGTGCTTAATGAAATGCCATGAATTAGGTTCATGAACTATAGGAACATATAAGTAACTACAACTATAAGCATTTGATGAATTAGGTTATAATTATGAAAATTGATATAACTTGATGAAAATTGGTTATTATGATAGTTGGATGATAGTAGTTGATCACAACTATAATGTATGCACAGAAGGTGATTAATGAAATGCCATGAATTGTTGAAATGCATGATAATTGCCAAATATATGTGAAATTTTCATGAAATGTGATATTTGAATGCTTGGATTTGGTAAAATACGCTTAACGAGGCAAAATGGATATACTACCTTATAAAATTGGTTATGTATTAAAACGGGTTTGAAATGATCATTGGTAAAGGTGAATCATCAAGGCCTAGTAAATAACTTTCCAAATAGTTAGAACCTTCGGAACAAGGTAAACACCCCCTATAATTATTCAATGTACTAAATCATAGAACACAAGAGTGACGACATGATTGCAAGAGACTCAACAAATAATTCATGTGAGCATGGATTGGTAATTTGAATTGTGAGCAATGACATATGCATGAGCACGTGCATCATCGACTTGCAATTTGGTTAAATATGTGTAGCCTAGACATGATTCACGAGAAGTGAACTGATTTGGTTATTTATGAATAACCGGTGTTAATCTATACAAATGTGAGTAGAGAACGATTCTACGAGAATCAGAATTCGGTTCTACTGGAACCAAAACGAGACACGAGGTCGTGTCCCGGATGTTAAACATCCCCACTTAGATTAAGTTTTTGTAGGAATATCAAGAAAAACTTAAGTGTCGACATGGTAACAAGTTACTTGATGGAAAATTCATGTGATTGTTGGTTTTGGAATTACATGCAAGGAGGAACGCATGAGCGCGTGTCTCTTGACTTGTAATTGGATTGACTCGCAAGTTAAACGGGTGATGAGAGCTACAAGTGAGTAGCCAAAAATATAAGTCACGAGAAGTGAGCAAATTTGTTACCAAGAGTAACCGATAATAATCTCTACAAGTGGTGTAGAGAATGATTCTATAGAAATCGGGAATTAGTTCTACGAGAACCGAAGATAAACACAATCATAATGAATCGAACATATAAACCAACAAATGGTATGAAACTATAATATAAATTGGTCATGGATTTAGAACGCTTTGACTTATAAAAGTCAAAGGTTAGAGTGGGAAATTAGATGACCAATGGTTGTAGAAATGTTCAAATTTGTGTATGGATTGGTTTATGAATTGTTGGTGACCCATTTAATATGTGATTTGATGTACTAGATTGGTTATAGGTGTTTAGGAACGATCGAGGGCGAAAACGTAGGTGCTAAGTTGCGAAATGAGCAAAAACAAGTTTCAGGGGAGTAGGCTACCTCATAAGACAGCCTCCACGGGGGTGTAGGCTACCTCTGCCTGCTATCCAAAATTTGTTTAGCGCGTTGTAGCGCGTTCTAAGGCCATGAATCCTTCCTTAACTTCCCAAATTGATTATTGGGGTATAATTACTTAGTTCTTATAGAACTAAGGGGTGTTTTAAATGGGTTATTGCAGGTCATTGGTAAACCAAAGGCGAATGGATGATCGGGAATGGAATTTTGGATCGAACGGACCACCCGAAGTTGCGCGATTGACCTTGGGACTTCAATAATACATGAAATGACTTATGTTTTGATTATTAAACAATTGAAATGTTTAACTTAGTTTTAAGATGCTATGAATGGGATTAAACTGGCGAATTTTTGGTGGCACATGATTTGTTAATGAAAGAATTTTTCTAGGACCACTTTTCTAAACATAGTTTATGTGATATATGCATATAATAAGGCTCGTTGAAGCCTGGGGTGCCATATCCTAATGTAGATACGTTGTACGACAACAAGATCTTGTACAAGTCGGACTTTACAGATCAAGCGCTTCAGTTTATTCGTGTTATACGTATTTGTTTTGCATTTAACATTCATTCATGAAGTGATTGGTCATCGTTGAAGCATTGAAGAACCTGGAGATTACTAGCTTGGTCCTAAGGGGAGTTTGTCAGTACATGAAAGTACCTAGACTACTAATCGTCGTATAGGAACGTGTTAGTAGTTTTTGTAAAATGTTTTGGACTTTGTCGCATGCTTTCTATGTGAAAGAGGGTCTCTTTCGCATAGAAAGTGAACATGGACAGTATTTCATGCGAAAAGGACAACCTATAAATAGCTTTGTTTTGTCTTTCATATGTAACTTTTAATTATATTAGTGAAATAGAAAGTGTGAATGTTATTTAGCTTTAATCTCTTATCATTTTCTCATTGATTAACGAATTTGGCACGTTCATCAAATCGCGTAATCAATCCGGCATCGCGCTAACAATCAATTCAATCCTGCACATACAAAACCTGGGAGACAACCTTGCTGTGATCAAAGCAAATTTTAAATTTAAAGATAAAACCATGGGAAACCCTAACTTTGTTAAATTTAGCATTTAAATTGTTAGATAAAGTTACAATATTAAGCTTTTTGGTTAAATAACAGAATGGTGAAACTTTTGGTTATTCCATTAGTTTTAAAATATTACATATTTACATTAAATCAAAATAAGTACAAAACATCATTAATTTGTAACTATGAAATACGTTTGATTCTACTACGAAAATCTTGTGATCTTTATATCCTCGAGCCCTAATTCCAAGTCGTCTGACCCTATAACCTAACATATATGAAAAGGAAAATATACGCCTACGTAAACTCGGTTTTACTTAGTGGGCGGACAAATATGCATTATAAACAATTCCTTAATATGTATCTATCAACAATACTTACATACAAATTCTTATGCAACAAGTCACACGCACGTGTCAGTGTGTTACATTCGATAGTTCATATTTGGTGCGTCACATAATCACATTCAACGCGGCATATTGAATAGTTCAATTCGTCAATCTTCTGTAACCCCGCCAAAATAAAATATCACGAGTAAACAATGAAAGAACCGAAAACGGGGAATAATAAACAAACCGAGATATTAAACAAACTGTGATAAGGATCCGATTAGGCCACATTAAATTAAAATATGGGTTTAGGTTCATGGATCAAGGGAATTGGATCGTTGGGGTTGAAAAGCCCACAAAGGGCAAAAAAATCGGGGCAGAAAGAAGCAGCCTAGGGGTGTTCACGGTTTGGTTTGAAACCGCGAAACCGTCCAAACCGGTCATCGGTTTGGTTTCGTGGTTGGTTTTTTCCATTAACTTTCGGTCGGTCGGTTTCAATATTTTCAAACCGTAACGAACGGTTTGGTTTACGGTTTATATATAAAACTGGTCGCATAAAACCGGACCGGACCGTTAGATTAATATACATTTTAATTTTCTTAGATATTTCATATTAGGTATAATTGACTGAAATATTTTGTGTATTTAACTTTAACTGAAAAATAAAACAAAACAAAAAACTTAATGTAAACAGGACTAACACCTTACTGAACATATCTAGATTGCCTAGAAATTAGAATCATATATTTGTGATACTACAGCCTCATGTTATGTTAGCTTTTTTTTCTGTTCAATATTTGTGTTCTGTTTTTATGTTTCATATCTATGTCTTGCATGAAAGAAACTATTATAAAAGAAACAAAGCTTTGAACTTGTTGATTACACAAATGTGTTGAAAGCAAACCATATATTTCTACGTTCCGTGTCTTCTGCACAACTCGTGTAAAGTCGGATAAGCCAAAACCGCAAAACCAAACCTTAACCAAACCGTTAATAACGGTTCGGTTTTGAATTTCAATGGTTCGGTTTTGGTTTTCGATAATTAAAAACCGTAGCTTACGGTTCGGCTCATGGTTCGAACAAAAAATCGTTAAAACCGGACCGTGAACACCCCTACAGCAGCCAATCCCCCTTTATTAATATTATTTTCTTGTGGTCATTAAAAGTTAAAACACACGAACACATCGATCTCTGCTTGCTTCTCTTTGTAAATCTCAGTCAAGAAATCAACTAAGGAGCTTCAAAATCGATCTCTTTTAACATCCTAGGGCTCGAAATTGGCAACCATTCAAGAAGTATACCACGAATTCAAACCCTAGACCATCTTTATTCATGTTTTTTGATTGGGTTGAACTTTCACAGTTCATCCAATTTTGAGCAGAGATTCGTGAAATCAAAGGATTGAAGAATTAATCTTACAACAACAGAACACCTTCTATAAGGTTAGATTGTGTTGCATGTTGATTTCCACTAGTTGATTTTCAGTTCTTGAGGTTTAAGAACCGATTCCTTTGTATCGTTGTGAAGAGATTGAGTTTTAACCAAGAGAAGTAGAAGGAGACATAAATTGCTGCAAAATTGGAGCTGAAATTTTGAGGTAAAGCTTAAAGTTTTTTGTTATAAACATCGTGTCACACAATGGATATGAACTTTGTATGCACATTAAGTTGATCAGGGCTGGAAATTAAGGTAAAATTGAGAAGCAATTGATATGAAAAATTAATAATAAGGGGAATTTGGGAATAAAGAAAACCGAGCTGTAAACGGGGCTAAGAATTGGCTGCAATTAGGGCAGGAAAAAAGCCCAAACGGGTCACTAATCGCGAGGGTCAGTGGTTGACTGGTTGCTTTTAGGCTGCAATCCTTGCGGGTCAATTGGTTTACAACAAGGCAAGTAATGCTGAGAAATGGTGTTGTTAATAAGCTGTTAAAACATGATGTAATGTCGTTTAAATTGCTGCAAAAAGGATGTCAAGTGCTGAAAAATAGTGTTGTTAATAGTGCTCACATAGTCACATGTTTAACATATTACTTAGGTATGCTTGTCATCCTATGGAGATTTTATTTGTGACCTTACATTTTAGTTGCAATAATATTACGATTAAATGATTTTCAAGTCACTGTCCACGAGTCACCTACAATGCAAATTGTTGACGTTTATTTGGCTTGTTATACAGGAATTATAGTAGATGCATGTGTCGAAGGAAGGATGTGAAGTTGGAATGCTTATCATTTTATGTAATAATGTGTTTGATGATCATGTAGATTGACCCGAACAAGTAGCACCTATGTATCTTGATTAACATTGGGATTATGAATATTAAGTTGTAAAAGTTTAAATAGCCACTTAGGAAGTGTGGTCTTGATTATGTAGTTATTTATGTTTTCCATTGCATAATATGATACAATCATTGCGCTGCCCCGGGTGAGGGGTGTGACATCTCCGTAATCAATAGTTGCTAAGAATTAACTATATATACCATATATGATACACACTATATTTAAGCATATAATAAAGGATTAAGATTCCCGACAAAAGTGGCAATGGAAACCTAAATCCGTGCTTATATGTGATTCATAGTATCAAAATTTGAATCCGTGCACATATGTTATTCATAGTATCGTACTTCTTAACGTTTTAGCAATAGTTGTACTAAATCATATATGTGAATCACACGTTAGATTTCCTTAAAACTTCGGATTAAAACGAAGATCTCGTCTTAGAATGGTTGGAGAATTACTTCGAAATACAAGATCCTGCAAGCTGATTTGGTTCATCGGTGACTGACACGATTTAAGGCGGTATAGAGGTGAGATACATGTGGCTGTCGGAAACGGTGGTGCGAGAGTAACCGAGACAACCAGTTTCAACAGGAAACAAAAGTACAAGGGTGGTGGTAGTTTAGGATTGAAATACTAATGAGCTTTTATACTCAAATCAATAGTTTCTTGTTATGATTAAACGTTAAAACAATAAAAAAAATTAATCATACCGTTTTACTCAACGTATAGAGAGATCTGTTACTAAATAATGTCGGTCTGAATTTTGAGAATACAAGTTGCTGGTTTCGTTTCATGTTTTAGAAAACAAGGCCTGATCAAGAAAGTAATATGATCGAGAATAATTGGCTTCAATATCATTCACTTCTTTACAATACATTATATAAGGAGATATACGATATTACTGTAGGAGACAATCAAGGAAAATAATTAGCTATTTACAATAACTCTATTGACTAATATTTGAATTTAAATTATTATTTGTAACTGTCGTAATACGCCGCCGCAAGATGGAGGATCCGTCGGAGACTCCAATCTTGGATTGCAAGGATAAAAATGGAGCTCGTGAGAGAGGCTTCGTAAGCACGTCTGCAAGTTGATCGGTTGTGTTGATGTGATGAACTTTGAGGTCCTCAGCAGCTACTTTCTCGCGAACAAAATGATAATCAAGGGCAATATGTTTCTTCGAGAGTGATAAATCAGGTTCGCGCAAAGGTAAGTTGCACCCGTATTGTCACAGTAGACGCGAGGAGCAGCTTTAAGTGATAAACCAAGTTCTTTGAGTAAATTTTGAACCCATGCTAATCGGCAGCCGCATTCGCGAGTGCCTTGTATTCCACTTCTGTGGAAGAACAAGAGACCGATTTTTGGCGAGTGGATTTCCAAGAGATGATGTTTGAGCCAAGATATAAGATGTAGGCCGTGGTAGAACGACCTACCGTGGAGACTCCACCCCAATCAGAGTCAAAGAATGCTGTCAGATCCAAGGATGAGTTTCGTTTTAGAAACAACCCATGATATATCGTTCCTTTAAGATAACGAAGTAACCTTTTGAGAGCCTGCCAATGGATTTGTGAAGGGGAGTGCATAAATTGGGATAATCGGTTTTATATCGGGTCGGGTAAATGCAAGGTATTGCAATGAGTCGACAAGTTTGCGATACGGGGTTAGATCCACTTTTGGGCTACCATTATCATGCGCAAGAAGAATGGATGAACTCAAAGGTGTAGTAACTACCTTGGCTCCATCCATGTGACGAGTGGTTAGAAGGTACACGTATGTGACTTTGTTGGGAAAGAAAAATTCCATCAGTGGCAGGAATTAGTTCAACTCCAAGGAAATGATTAGGATATCCCAAGGGTGGTTGCCGGTTAATATTATGTCGTCTACATACACCATAAAGTAGAAAATGCTACTCTCATGGTTGTAGATGAAAAGAGAGGCATCGGCAAGCGACTTTTGGAAACCCGAATCAAGAAGAAACGATCAACGACATATACCAAGCACATGGTGCTTGTTTGAGACCATAGAGCAATTTTTTAAGTCTACAAATATGATGTGGATATTGGGGATGAACATAACCCGATGTTTGAACCATGTAGATTTCTTCTTGCAACGTACCATGCAAGAATGCATTGTTGACATCAAGTTGTCGAAGAGACCAACCCCTAGATAAGGCAATGGTGAGGAAGGTTTGGATTGTTACAGGTTTTGTTACAGGACTAAAGGTGTCAAAATAGTCCTTCCCATATTGTTGAAGAAACCCTTTGCGACTAGACGAGCTTTGTATTTGGAGATGGAACCATCCGGTTGGCGTTTAATACGAAACACCCACTTACAACCAATTGAGTTATGGGATTGAGAAGGTACGAGTTCCCATGTATTATCATGAAGCAAAGCATTGTATTCATCATCCATAGCTTTTCGCCAAAGTGAATCTTTGGATGCTTGATTATAGGTGGTTGGTTCAAGTGCAAGAGGTATGGGATGGAGGGTGATGTGATTAACAAGATTGGAGTTAAAAGTATTTGGGGTTAGGCTTTTGGGTATGAGTTGGTTTAGGTGATGTCGGTATAGATGAGGGAGTGTTTGTGGATGAGGTTGGTAGCGAATTATGAGAACCAGGAGTGGAAGATGGTGTTTGAGTTTTGCAATGTGGGAACCAGGAGTGGAAGATGGGGGAGGGGATTGGTGTGACAGGAGGTGGCGAGTGTAGATTGGAAGGGGATGAGGATGTTTCGGGAGTGGAAGTAGTTAAAAGAGTGGGATTTGAGTTTTGCAATGTGGATAAGTTGGGTGAGGATATAAAGGGATTTGATGCATGCATGGGAGAATAGGTGGTCTGCACGTGAGTATGTGTGACACCCCGCTCCCTGTCCCCCGGTCTCTGACCGGACCGTGAACGGGTTACCACCTCAACTGCTCTGAATTTGCAGGATCGAGTCAACCGGTTTAATATCCAACACATATTACATTAAAACAACATCATTCCATTCCGTACTGAATATCAAAGTACATTATAAGCGGAAGCCAAATATATTACATAACAAACAAATACAAGAAATAAACAAGACAACGGTCCCCCTTGTATCGTTTCCAATTCCTGTCTTATACACCTGAGATTACATATAGTTTTGAAAACGATCAGCTTACGCTGGTGAGTTCACAGGTTTTGAT
>WOUH02000007.1:625406-640849 GCA_009936405.2 Stevia rebaudiana
CGTGGGTTGCCGGCCTATATATATAAAAAAAATTCGGTCGAAATCGCGAAATTTACACTACGCGCGAAAAAATCAGGGGTCGCCTTTAAAACCTTCGCCCTTGACGGTATCGACCTCAAATTTATAGAAAAGTGGGTTCAAACCTTTTCATAGGTAAAAAAATTGTCCACCCGAAAATAAAATAAAATTTAATAAACCTCAAAATATACACTAGTGTTAGCAACAAACTTAAAGATAAAACTTAAAAATTTTCAAATCAAAATTAAGTCAAATTAAATCAATCACCCAATTTAGTGTAACAATAAAGGCAATGTATGAAAACGTGGGTTTCAAGTTATCTGAAGATTTTCATACATATTTGGCGGTAACTTTTGGTGGGAGTGTCAAAGCTCAAAAAAACTAAATATAACGTATAATATTATGAAAAGGACCTCTGGCATTACATAATATTCACTCATAGCCTCAAAATATACACAATTTACATCCTATCCTCTAACACAACAATATTTTTTCACAAACTTGTGTTTAATTTCTTAACGTCAGTTTCGATCAACGTGCGAACATGTTTTAAGGAGCGTGGCTGGATCGCATGATGTTTCGTGAGTTGATATGTTTAACTCAGTTAAATTTATACTTTCTATATATAAATGTGTTTTATAACATATAATTATTTTATTTCAAATTAAACGAGAAAGAAACGAATACATGTTTCATAGTTTAGTTCTATCTTTTTAAAACAACGTTTCACATTGTGGTTGTAATTTAGTACCTTTAAAGTATCAACACGTAAAAACTTAATATAGTATGTACGTTATTTGGTTGTAGAAATTTGTACATACATATTCTACATGATTCATTTTTTCTATATAAGATTATAACAATTACATATATTTGTATGTATTTAGAGCAACCATAATAATAATTATATGATATATAATATTTTATAAACTAAAGTTATAATTAAAAAAGAAACAACTCGAGTAGGCCGACAAACATAGTGAAGCTTAGAATACGAAACTCATACAAAGCGTCATTTAAGGTTAATTTGGGCTCATAGTCGTTTAAACTTAAACAAATTTGAGTGTTTCAATTGGCGATATATTTAGTAACTTACAAACAACTTAAATTTTCTACTAATCACGTTTAGAGACGAACATATAAATTCCTTTTTATCAAGGTAATAAACGAATATGAGTGAATAAACAAAGGACCAAACCTTTACTCAACCCTAAAAAAAATAAAAAAATAAACTTCGCTCAAAACAATTAACCCCCACTCTCTACACCACCACGTATACTCAACAAACCATACATCTAACCCAAATACAATATACACTTGTATACTAAGCCTGCACGTGCATCACACGCGCTCACAAAGCACGTGGTCAACAGCTAACCCGAAAATTTCCGTTTTAAACTCTGAAACCCAAAAAACCCTTCTCTACAAGAACCTCCGCCCCTGCCTCCATCGTATATGACTTCAGTGAAACGCCATAGATATATAAATTTAGAGAGAAATCGATACGTATAGATACACCGGAAACCTAATCGGAGTCAATCGGAACCGGAGGACTGGAATGAATCGGATCCGACGTTGAACGGATGGTTTCTAGGGTTTCGTGTTCTGTTTCGTCATCAATCTGATCAAATTGAGCAGTTTTTACGGTAAGTGATGTGGTTTTGTTTATGTCGAGATATTACACAATCAATTTGAAGTTATGGTCACGGATTGCATTGCATGAATCGTTCTGAATCGAAGAGGTGTGTTAGGTGTGTCGATATACACGTATAAACAGAGTGTTTGGTGTATTTTGTTCTGGTTTTTGTCATGCGATTATCTCGGAATGCTCTATTGTCTAAGCGGAGGAAGAATCTGATTAAGGCTAAACAGAAACATAAGAGGCTTGATGCGATATGTGAAACTACGTTTACTCAGAACCGTGTTAAGATAGAGTCTCCGAAAGTGAGTGAGGTGAATGGTGAGGTGTCGGAGGTTAGACGGAGCTCTAGAGTTCGGCGAGCTCCATTGGTGTTGGATGCATCACCGGATCCACCTAAGAAGAGGCGGAAGATAGGTGGAGATGGTGATGGTAATTCGTCTAAACAGGTTGGGGATAAGGATTCTGTTGGTTTAACCACATTGGATATGGATGATGAAGAATCAGGTGAATGGAAGTCTAGATTGAGAGCTAGGGGTAAGAAGGTGACTTTTGTGACGGAAATTTCTTCTCCAAAGAGTAAGAAGAAGCTTTTTGATCATTCTAATGGTGACAAGGAACAATTGGATATGTTGGATACGCGATTAGATGAGAAGAAAGAGGGTTTGGGAAGCAAGACCTTGATGGTTGTTCAGTCAAAACGGCCTGGGAGAATTAAAGCTTCAAATGTTGTAAGCAATGGAGAGATTAGTTTGGATGATAGTGGTGAAGATGAGGAAGATTCAACTGATCAGCAGGTAGTGAAAGACATTAATAACGGATTTCTGGTGGAGGATGGAGTAACAGAGAATGGTGCTGATGATGACTTACCGGAACAGGGGAATGAAGTTTTAAATGGATTTGATTCTGATAACATTGCCAAAAACACTGTACAATCTGCTGAACAAGCTGAATCTGGGGGGAAAGAAAACAACAATTCTCATCATGATGTTCCTCTTGAAGATAATCCTGGAGATTGTACATCCAATGCAGATCATATGCAAAATGAGAGCTCTAAGAAGGTTGGGGAAGACAAACATTCTCCAGCTCATAGACAACATAAACCTCGGATAAAAAAGGGAAGATGGTGTGGTCTATGTGGAGGAGGAACTGATGGTAAACCTCCAAAAAAGTTGGTGCATGATGGGGCTGGTAGTGATAATGAGGAGTACAGTGGATCTTCTTCAGCAGAAGAACCAAGTTATGATATATGGGATGGATTTGGTGATGAGCCGGGCTGGCTTGGACAACTTTTGGGCCCCATAAATGACCGGTTTGGGATTGCTGGAATATGGGTCCATCAACATTGTGCGGTATGGAGTCCTGAGGTATGTTTTATTTTCTAAAAGCCTTTATCATTATTGTATAGATCTGCATGCACTGTGAACTACACTTAAGTTTGATAGATACTTCAAAACAATGATCTTGTTGATGGTAATTACTTATGCAACTCTATATTGTGAAAAGGAAAGTCTGCTTTAAGATTGTTGTCAACTTATTTATTCGGTTCATAGGATTTTTTGCTTTTCTTTAATTCATACGGAGTTCAGTTCTCAAAACTACGTTGGTAGATATGTATGTTTTCAAGCATTGATAATGAAATGGGACTAGATATGGTGGCAACAGATCTAAGATAGCAATGGTGGACAGTTCTTGTTCTCTTCATTTTTTCTTGTATTGTTTATTAATTTTGTCTTTTGTTTTTGAGCAAGTAATGTATAATTTGCAAGACAAAGATAGGTTTGAAGAGAAAAAACAAACTAAACTTAACAAACCCCAATGGCCCAATTAGATAACTAAGCCTAAGTATTAAACTGTGTTTGATTGAACATCATTAGGAATGAGTTATATTTGGGTATACTGAAGTTTAAAAGCTTTGTTTTGTCACTTTTGGTAAATGTGGTGATACTTTTGGTATTTTGGCATATGCATCGCTATTTTGTTTATTCATGGAGATGAAGAAGAACTTGGAAGAGAAATCTATTTGGGGAAAATTGTTTAATTACTCTCTTGAATAATTTTTGAACCACCTACTTTAGTAGTCCGGATCACGTGAAATATGGAACCATCTGGTAATCACACTCTGTCAGCAATTAGTGTAAACCCTTAATAGTATGATGCATTGTTAATTAGCAAAATTTACACTTTTTATTTTATGTGAGAAATATTCAGCCAGTACAAACATTGCAATGCTTGACCATTCATGAATATTTATATTTTTATAAAAATTCCCTAAGGTGTTCTGCTGGCTATCAATATTGCATTTTTAAAGAATATCTTTATTTTTGGTCCTCAAAAGATACCTTTTGGTGCAAGTGCAACACCAATGGTGACCATGGAATACCTTATATCGAGGACGCCTTGTATGTCCTTTCACACGACTTAAGTGGAATATTCATACTTTTTTCTTTGTTTTTTTTTTCTTAATTTTTTTTAAATGCAAGGACGATTTTTCTCTATGGATGGAACACTGCAGTTGTTTGTATAAACACATGTTACCATGGTATCTAGCTCCACATTGGCGTCTTCTCCTTTTTTACTTTAGCACAGTTTTACTTTTAATTCCGCATTTTATGCATATTGTTTCCAGTAAATGTAGTCATTCTATTGGAGATTAGTGACCACTTCAATTGCTTGGTTTATTTAGGTTATCTGCTCACATTTTTCTTCTATAAGCTGGATTTTCCATTGTATCACTATCATTTCGGCTTATGATTGTAGGTTTATTTTGCTGGTTTGGGATGTTTAAAAAATGTGAGATCAGCTCTTTTCAGAGGAAAGGTATTGAAATGCAGCCGGTGTGGGAGACGAGGAGCAACTATTGGATGTCGTGTGGACAGGTGTCCAAAAACTTATCACCTGGTTAGTCTTTTGTTGCTCCGAATGTCATGTAGTTTTATAAATCTAATTTTCTTTATCTCAAACTATCTTTTGTTTACATTTTATTTTCCATGTATATTATTCAAGTAAAATTTATTAACATTTAAATTATTTTATATTGTTTTTGCAGCCATGTGCTCGTGCTATTGGTTGCATCTTTGATCACCGTAAATTTCTCATAGCCTGCACAGACCACCGCCATCTATTTCAACCTCATGGAAGTAATTTCTTAGACAGGTTAAAGAAAATGAAAGCTAAAAAGATGAAATCAGAATTAAGAAAACAGTCAACTGATGCTTGGCGCAAGGATCATGAAGCAGAAGAAAAATGGTTAGAAAATTGCGGGGAAGATGAAGAATTCTTAAAACGTGAAAGCAAAAGGCTTCATCGAGATTTATCAAGAATCAGACCTGTTTACATTGGCGGGCCCTCATCAGAAAATCAAATGCCATTTGAAGGTTGGGAATCTGTTGGTGGGCTTCAAGATGTTATCCAATCTTTAAAAGAGGTAGTTATATTGCCACTTTTATATCCAGAATTTTTTAATAATATCGGGCTTACTCCTCCTAGAGGAGTCCTTTTGCATGGTTATCCTGGAACCGGTAAAACTTTGGTTGTTCGTTCATTAATCGGTTCATGTGCTCGTGGTGATAAACGGATCGCGTATTTTGCTCGTAAAGGTGCTGATTGCTTAGGAAAATACGTCGGTGATGCCGAACGCCAGCTCAGACTTCTATTCCAAGTTGCTGAGAAATCTCAACCGTCGATTATATTCTTCGATGAGATCGACGGTTTGGCTCCTTCACGCACACGACAACAAGATCAGACACATAATTCGGTTGTTTCAACTTTACTTGCTTTACTCGATGGTCTAAAATCTCGCGGTTCAGTTATAGTAA
This sequence comes from Stevia rebaudiana, assembly GCA_009936405.2. Classification (NCBI taxonomy): domain Eukaryota; kingdom Viridiplantae; phylum Streptophyta; class Magnoliopsida; order Asterales; family Asteraceae; genus Stevia; species Stevia rebaudiana. The sequence goes on from WOUH02000007.1 coordinate 630,882, forward strand.
TCGGTGCAACAAATCGCCCCGATGCTATAGATCCAGCTTTAAGGCGACCCGGGAGATTCGATAGAGAAATTTACTTTCCACTCCCTTCGGTTAAAGATCGGGAAGCTATTCTTTCAATTAATACCCAAAAATGGCCCACTCCCGTGAATGGATCATTATTAAAGTTGATTGCAAGAAGAACCGTTGGGTTTGCGGGTGCTGATTTACAGGCTCTTTGTACTCAAACAGCTATTATTGCGTTAAAAAGAGGATGTAACTGGAACCAACTTCTTAAATCTGCTGAAGAAAAAGGTGGTGTTGGTAAACGACCCGTTTTACCGACGTTCGTAGTTCAAGAGAGAGATTGGTTGGAGGCTCTTTCAAGTGCACCGCCACCGTGTTCCCGTAGAGAAGCCGGAATGGCTGCTAATGATATCGTGTCGGCCCCACTTCCGGTTCATTTGTTTCCTTGCATGCTGCAGTCATTTTCTAAATTGCTTGTTTCATTGTATTTAGATGACCGTGTTTTCTTGCCACTTTCTCTTTTAAAGGCTGCAGCAGCTATTAAGACTGTAACTGTTTCAACCTTGGATAGAAAGAAGGAAAACAGTGACTGTTGGTGGGCTCGCGTTCACGATTTGCTTAAAGAAGCTGACATGGCAGGTGATGTGGAATCAAATCTTTTACGCGCCAATGTATTAGCTGGAAATGGTACATTTTCTGGTTTGGAAACTTTGGATGTCTTGAACAATGATACTGATGACTCTAAAGTGCATAATGGATTCATGCAAAGGAATTCGGCGTATGGTGGATCACATTTATCGGGAAAGAAACCGGGATTTTGCTTATTAATTTCAGGAAGTCCCAGATGTGGTCAGAGACATCTTGCTTCATGCATTCTTCATTCGTTTGTTGGAAATACGGTGCTTCATAAGGTTGATTTGGCTACAATGCTGCATGAAGGAGCTGGAGATATGGTTCAGGGGCTGACACAAATCTTAGGTAAATCAGAAAAGGTGTTCAAATATTTTTTTGGGAAATTTTTCACAGAAAATATAAAAGTCAATTTTCTACTTTTAGAGTCTGGAAAACAGGAACAATATTTCCCAACTTCTCTTTATAAAATTGTTTAATTGTTTTCAAAGTTTTTGAAGACATTTTAACTTTTAAGTCCATCACCTCCCATCACATGAATACTATTTAGATTTAGTTGTCTGAAATACTTACACTCAATGCAATGTGCTGATCATGAATTTCTTTTGGCTAGAAATATATTTATAAAACACTACTTACATTCTTTGCAGTGAGATGTGCCAGTGTTGGTTCATGCATGTTATTCATGCCAAGAATTGATTTGTGGGCCATAGAAATATCCCATCAAGTCACTGATGAAGTAAAGGAATCATTCCCAAATATATTCATTCATTCCAATAACACGGAGAAATCTGAAGACCCGATTTTAAGAGCTACTGATCTTTGGAGCTCTTTTGTTGAGCAGGCGGAATCCATTTTCATTTCTGCATCCTTGACCATCCTGGTAAGACCTGTTGACTTTGTATGCTACTTTGTCATCTTTGACCATGTTGACTTTTTCTGATATTACACTGAATGTGACTTGAGTACTTGACATATAATGTTTGCAGTTTATACATCATATCGTATTCTCTATTTATTTTATCCAATTGTTATTTTATATGATTAAACAGGCTACATCTGAAGTCCCTTTTGAAATGCTTTCACCTAGAATAAAGGATTTTTTTGGGGGAAACAAACAGAACCTCAGTCCTACAAATCCCACAAGAAGTAGCATACCGAGGTTTTCTGTACATCTTGACGGAAATTTCAACCGCGATACGGTTATTAAATCATCAGCAACAAAGTTATCAAACGACGTTGCTCGGTATTTTGTTGAGATGATTCAACATAAAACTCATAATCATGAAAATTCATCCAATGATAATGAATCGTTCGACATGAACACACTACACCCTAACCTAGATTCCAACTCAGCGGTAGAATATAGGTCCAAAAATCAAACTTCAATATTACCTAACAAAAAGGAGGAAAAAGGGAGATCAAACCTGTTATTAGCTATATCAACATTTGGGTATCAGATCCTGCAATACCCTCATTTCGCTGAACTTTGTTGGGTCACATCCAAGTTAAAAGAAGGCCCATCTGCTGAAATTGATGGGCCTTTGAAAGTCTGGCCTTTTAATTCTTGTATCGTTCGACCCAGTAATGTTAAGAGCAAAGATAAACATGGGTTAGTTCGTGGCTTAATTGCGGTTGGTTTATCAGCTTATCGGGGTCTATACTCATCTTTAAGAGAAGTTTCGGGTGATGTTCGAAGCGTGTTGGGGATTCTAACTTCACAAATTAATGCCAAAGTTGAGAGCGGGAAAGATAGATATCAGTTTGTTCGGATTTTATCCCAAGTGGCTTACCTGGACGATGTGGTAAACAGCTGGGCGTACACGCTGCAGAGGTATGTATAAGTTAATAAAAATAGCTTTGGATTATATGGATTTCGTTACATAGACCCTATGGTTTGGGTAAAGTAACAAGTTTGGGTTTTAATGCCATTTTCTGTTAACTTTTCCGTTAAGTTAGGGTAAAATGACCAAACAGCCCTTTGACTTATTAAATAGCCAAATTTAAAGGTGAAAAAATAATGGGTATTTTGGTCCTTTTATCGTAATTTAACAGCAGTTAGTCTTAATACCCAAACCCGTTACAAAATATTGAAAGCAGAAAGCCCAAACTTGTTACTAACCTTAGTAATATTTAAATAAACCTCATAAATCATGATGCAATCGCATCTGTTTATGCATTCGAAACGAACATGCCCCTATAATCCTATATGTTTGTTTATGTATTTAATTATTATTTTTTTAATTTATATGTTTTACACATTTAGTCTGGAGGCACCTCCTCAACTGATGGCAACAATCACAAAGGTTGATGAAAATGATCCGACTCAAGGCGATGACTGTACAGACAAACCCGAACATACGAAAGAAAGTACCGAAATTCTTGAAAACGAAACAAACACTGAACATGCGACTTCTAATGTTGATGAACCCAACCAACTTTTACAGACTCAAGGGTCTACCTCCTTCAAGGATCAAACAGATAACCATCTGGAAAACGAGCCAAACGATATCGTTCTAGAACGTTCAGACCTTAAATCCATGGAACATTGCAACGGATTCGCGTCTGAAGAATCAGTTCCTGCAGACCAAGTTTCAAAACCATCTCCAAGTGGCGTATGTTTGTATCGGTTTTGCTCTGAATGTATATCAAACCTCAAAAGCGCGATGCAGAGACTGTTAATATCTCAGTGGGACAAACAATCAAGTGACTGGACTACCGAGGATGTCGATGATGCTGTAACTTCATTATCTTTGAATCTTTATACATCCGTACGGGAATTTTGTCAGTCTGAAAACCAGGATAATAATAATAATACAACGGGTTTTAAAACCCGGTGTTGTGAATGTGAAGTTTCTGGAAACAGAGGAGTGGAGTGTGGATGTCATTCAGAAAGCAGCAGCAGCAGTACAACCGGACATGGAGTCGTGTCAGAATTAATATACAAAAACGGTGTAGCGTTTGCCTCTGTGTCGGATGATCCCGAAACCGAGACCGATGTTTGTTATGACTGTAAATTTCAGACATTATGTCTTTGTTCTCTTATAGAGTATATAGTAATGATCAAGCAGCTTTCTGGTTAATAGTTTGGGTTCAATCTGGCAATTTTGATATAGTTCCATTCAAGAGATTAAAGGAAAAAAAAAAAACACAATTTTGACTTCAGAGCCGAATATGGGTTTGTTAATTTACTCATTTTTTTTATTCACTTTTATCTTTTGTATCATATTCGTTTTTATTCTGCTAGTATGATTGCATTGCGAAATTTAAGGTATGATTTACTTCATCATTATTGATTTGTTAAGACAATTTGGTGGATCGACTGGAGTCTGTCAAAACCAGTATTGGGTTACAGGTGGAGCCACCCTTGGGCTATGGTGGTCTTATGGCGGCATGAGGCTGTAATGACTCCGATTTCACCACCTGCTACAACCACTGATCACCACCACTTACAGGCTAATACACTACTTGTTTTGTACTTCTAAGTATAGCTCATATTGACTTGGGTTTCTATTATTAAAATATGTATATACAAATGTGGTTATGAATGGGAGTAAATGTGTTCTTGAATCTACATGTGGTCTTTAGTTATGTTTGAATGCATTCATGAATGGGTTTAAGTTTTGATGAAGTTAGAATATAGGTTTGATGTTTGGGTGTTATAAATTATACGAAGTGTTATTGTAGGTTCTTTAACTAACTTTATAACCCCTCAATGACAATAATACATATAGTATAAGTTTTTAAATCATCCAAGTAATTAAACTGGTAAAACGCACAGTTAGATAACTACTTTGTTTATCACTTCTTAGTTAAGTGTATTAAACAAGTACGTGTTCCTTTTATATAAAAAAGAACTAATAACAAAAATTTCAATTGATACACATAGTTAAGCTAGTTATTTGTATACATTTACATGATTTATTGTAATTTATGTCATTATTGTTTTGGTTAGACGATATTGTTTTTATTGTTATGTATAATTATGCATTTTGAGCATGGTAGGATCGTTGTCCATAAACAAAGAATCAAGCACATGGGTCGTTTGCTGGCAATACCCAATCCCTTTATTCTCTCTAACCTCTCCAATCAATCCAATTTGCCACCTCATTATGATTCTTACAAAATATAATGTAATGTATGCCGAGAAGATCAAATGATTACTTCTAAATATTGTAAGAATTTTAAGAGTTCATGAGAAACTAATCAAAATTAATTACAAATTATTCATTTATTTAGAATACTATCATAACTATTTAAAATACAACATTGTTATATGGAGTGGTATATGTAAATTTACATGTGCATATGTACTTGTATATGATAACAATTGATATATGTATTGATATTTGTGTATAAAAATTATTAGAATACAACATTGTTATATGGATTTGATATTTGTACAAAACTTTTTAAGTGTAATATAAAAAATCAGAGATAAAAAAGAAATTAACTAATAGATAGATAAATCATTTAATATGTTACATTTATACCATTTTCCATAATAAATAATGATTTTGGTTGGCTTTTGTAAATTGTCATGTTATTGCAAAATTTAGAGAAAATGTTTCCTATGTGTTTGTATATATATATATATATACCTACCCAATAAATTTTGAAACAATTTTCAACTCACATGGTCCACTTGATTCCTCCAATCACAATCATTTAAGTTGACAGCTTTCACAACTACTTTAATTTCAAGATTTCATACTCTTTGCTGGCTTATAAGTTTGGTGACAGTTGCAAGACACTTGGTGACAACCCTTTTAAAACCCCTTCGCTAATACAACCAAGAAAGTAAAAGGAACAACATTCTCATGGAACAAACTTTGATCTACACCAATACAACAGAACCCATGTCTAGATGTTATTCTAATCCTTCTCCATTGGTTCAAAATCAAGAATTCTTGATCAAAAAATCGTCTAATGATGAAAAAGCCTCAAGCTTTTGTTCACAAAAACGAAGCCCGAGTCCTGGGTTCACAAGTAATGAGTCCATGCCAACTTTCATATATGGAAACGACGGAGAAGATGATATCGAAGACGAAGAGAGCGAGTTCAAGATGGGAAGGTTGATTAGGCAAGCGTCTTTCGACTCTTCTCAAATGTCTACTCCTCAACAAACAAATAAGGTACATAAATAATCTCGAAATACTCTCTATCAATGTTGAATGTATAACTAATATTCATGTGAGTCTAATAAATATAAATCCAATATTAGTCATAGTGCAATCTCATGACAATCTTAACATTTTACGACACCTTTATATTCATGATTTAAATGATTTATTATGTAGGTTATGACAGGAAGCGCGAGTTTACAACGATACTTATCACAAAAACCCGAAACAAACCAAGAAAAGATTATTGACATGAGGAAAGTGGAAAGCATGAAAGAGAGAAATAGAAGTAAAAGTTCCATGAAGATATGGAAGAACAATGGTGGTCCACCGGTAATCCCAGTAGGATGGGTTGATAAGGGTTCATCAGAAGACATGAAGGCACAAATCAAGTTTTGGGCAAGAGCAGTGGCTTTCAATCTGCATCAAGAGTGTTAATAACCAAAATGAAATATATACTAGATCAACATGTTGATGGTTATAAGTTTGATCCGGTTAACTCATAAATACTATGCTAACCGAATTTTTTTTGATTTGATGTTTGTAACTTGATGAATAATGGAATTATTATGTTTTAAGATGGTTCTCTACACTACCTTTAAGGTTTGGATCACCTTCATTGTTAAACCCACCAACACGATATTATCTTTGTTTGTGTTTCAGTGAGTTATTAATTAGCAACACTTCTCATTCAAATTTCATGGCTTAAAGAGCACTCAAAGATTTTGTAGTGATTTTCACCTCTTATATGCAAAGAAAAACTTATACTATATGAGTATTTGTCACACATTCATAAAACTGTTAGATCCAAGTACATTCACTAATAGTAAGTAAATAAAAGTAGAAATATGGAACCCGCGCGTTGCTGCGGGTAACTCTACTTTCTATAAAACCGTGAATAAATGCATTATTTTTAAAATCTAAAGCCATGAATAAGTCCATCCTTTCTAAAACCTAAACGTTATATCTGTAACCCAACTTCCTTTTTATTACCATAATAACATTTAGATAATAACATTCAAATTCGGAATTTATTGGTTTTATGTCTTTTAATCCCTTCAAAGTTGCTTTCTTCCCTAGCCTCTAATGATTCTCAAATTAAGTGTTAACATTAACATTACCCTTTTCTAATAATATCTTTCTATTAAAACAATAGATAAGTTGTAATTTTTTGTGGTCTTGTATAAGATTATTTCCAGCAAGAAAAATAACATCAAAGCAAAAATTTTTATGCAGTCACTTATAAAGTTACCAAAAAAATTCAAAGAACAGATAGCTTTTTCGCGTGTTAACACAACAAATAAACTCTTACATGTTTACCCAAAAAATTAGTTTTTAAATAATTAATCGAGATATGAGCTCTAAAAAAACCACCACCCACCCACCAACCCAGAGGTACCACCACCGGCGACTGGCCACACCAACGACACCACAATCGCCCAATTGATTAAAAATCCACTACAAAAAAAAAAACTATCAAGATAATTTTTTTTGCAAAAAACCAATCTAACACCAAAATTCTCAATCAACTTCAAAATCAAAATCACTTAACGCTCAGAGATCCCCAAAACCTGGCTGCAAGGCGGGTTGAAATTTAAACCTACCATCCATGAGAATGTTGATATTTTAGAACTCGTGATAGCCATAAACCAAAATAGTTAACTTAAACAGATCTTGCACAATCGCCAAAACCAACGCCCAAGTGCCCGATAAAGGCGCCGGAAGACAACTGAAATAACGGGGAGGCTGCCACAAAGACCAACCATCATCGTCGCCTCCTACCACCGTAAGACACAGATCAGCCAACCACAAACACCAATTTTGTATGTGTGTATGTGTATGTGTATATGCATTACATGTGTATGTGTATGTGTATGTGTATATGTGTGTATGTGTATTACATTTATGTGTATGTGTTTCATCCATATATGTATTACATGTGTATTTGTATTACATGTGTATGTGTATTATATGTGTATGTGTATTACATGTGTATGTGTATTACATGTGTATGTGTATGCGTATGTGTATTACATGTATGTGTATGTGTGTATGTGTATGTGTATATGTATTACATGTGTATGTGTATGTGTATATGTATTACCAGTGGCGAAGCTTGAGTTTATTGGCAAGGGTTTCCAAGATCTTATATGTAGAATTTTCAGGGATTTCGTGGGTTGCCGGCCTATATATATAAAAGAAATTTCGGTCGAAATCGCGAAATTTACACTACGCGCGAAAAAATCAGGGGTCGCCGGCCCTCACAAACCTTCGCCACTGTGTATTACATGTGTATGCGTATGTGTATGTGTGTATGTGTATTACATGTGTATGCGTATGTGCATTACATGTATGTGTATGTGTGTATGTGTATTTGTATTACATGTGTATGCGTATGTGTATTACATGTATGTGTATGTGTGTATGTGTATATGTATTACATGTGCATGTGTATGTGTAGTAAATGTGTATGTGTATTACATGTGCATGTGTGTATGTGTATTACATGTATTTGTATGTCTATGTGTTTCATCCTTATATGTATTACATGTGTACGTTTATTATATGTGTATGTGTGTATGTGTATGTGTATGTGTATAACATGTGTATGTGTATGTGTATTACATGTGTATGCGTATGTGTATTACATGTATGTGTATATGTATTACATGTGTATGTGTATTACATGCGGTATTACATGTGTGTATGTGTGGGTGTATGTGTATGTGTGGTAATTACATGAGGTATACATGTGTGTATATGTATGTATATGTAGCTTAAACTCGTTTATTACATGGTGTTACATAATTAACATTTAGTATGTTGTTAATTATAATGTTATTTGAAAAATATCGATAATCGTTTAAATTATGTGTAAAAAGACGCCAAAAAAAAACTCAATACGCCCAGTATAGGCCTATACGGGGGTAAATACGAGGGAAGCATATACGACCCGTATGCCAGACAAAAATGTCAGATTTGTTAAGGTTGTCGGTTGTCAGACCCCTATACGCCATATATAGACCTATACGTGGCGTATAAGGTGTAAAAATATGGATTTTGGGTGTTTAAACAACACAACCCTATTGCCAATATTAAATGCACATAGATCAAATCATAATAGCCACGTGTGTATAAGAGGAACATGCCAACCCGCATCTATCTCTCTATCTATCTATTTATCTATATATATATATATATATATATGTTATATATAATATATATGTTGTATATATATATACAGTGCATAAACATCGTGTACAATATGCAGTCTAACTTCTAATAGTTGAACAATGGTTAATGTGAGACAACTAAATGTTACTAATTAAGATATATATTAATGTTGATACGCAAGTCATGCTTTGCGTACAACATGGTTAGCTCGAATCCGGACAAACTTATAAATAGTAATTAAATCAGACTATCCAATATCAAACGTCATCCATTATATCCAATCCAGTCCTCCTCGTTTCCTTCTGTTCTTGACCTAAAGGTAGCTAAAGCTTTGCGTACAACATGGTTAGCTCGAATCCGGTCAAACTTATAAATAGGAACTACATCATATTATCTAATATCAAACGTCATTCATGATATCCAATCAGGTCCTCCTCGTTTCCTTGTGTTCTTGACCTAAAGGTAGGTAAGAGTTTTAATATCTTCCAACATCCTCTCCATCGAAATCTGCCCTTGACGAAATACGGCTTCATTGCGAACTTTTCAAATGCACCAACAAGCAGTTTGAATTACCGAGTGCACCATCTCCTATTTGAACTTGTTAGACTTAACCAGCTTATTAAACTCCATCTGATCATGAAAGGTGAAAGTAAAAATCGATTGAACCCTTCACCATTGAGTTATATTCTCTCATATATGTAATGCTATTAAGAAAGACGTGAGAGATGATCCACCGTCTCCCTTTCTTCGCCATATAATTTACAAAGCACCGAGTCGACATGAACATTCCGCCTTCGTAAAGCTACTGCCGATGTTTGGATATCTCATGAGTCATGACTATACATGTGACTAGAAAAGTAAATAAAATATCTATTTTTGTTAAAATTCTCATTTATTACACATTATTAATAAGTATTTATTTACAATGACATCGACACCCTCATGTAATATAACTTGTAAGTAGGGCTGTAAACGAACCGAACGTTCAGCGAACCGTTCGTGAACCGTTCGGCGGGAAGTTCGTTCGTGTTCGTTCGT
>WOUH02000007.1:640949-651905 GCA_009936405.2 Stevia rebaudiana
GAACAAGTTGAAATGCTTAACGAACGAACATGAACAAGGCTCGTTCGTGTTCGTTCGGTTCGTTTACAGCCCTACTTGTAAGAAAGTTCATCGGTGATGATGCAAAGGACTGCAAACAAAAGCGGATGTTAAGGGCGATTACAGAAAAGCAAGGTGATTTTCGTTCCATCAAATTCTCTCTAAACAATCGATTATCTTGTTTTCAATCTTCGATCAAACCTTGTTGGTTGCCTAAATCATCAATTTCTTTCGGGAAATTCATTTCATGGTTTTAAATCCGTAAACAGAATTCAATTACACACATGCATCGTCGGAAATAGGGTTTTTCATCGATAAGTGTGTGCTAACCGATCGTTCTATTTACAGGTTGATCAATTTAGGGCTTTTCCGGTTGAATGAATCAAATTCACCGCTTAATTTAAACTCTGGAACAGTAGAGATTGTTGATCATATAAGGTATAGTTAAATTTTGTATATTAGGTTTTACATTAAACTTCTAAACTGGATTTTGTTGTGATCATGATGTTTGTTAACTATTTGGTGAATAATCAGTTTAATTTTAAGAAAATCAAGGTTAATTTTCCTTACGCTAAAGGTATATTTTACTGAAAACGAAGTTATGAAGCTAAATCTGGAAAATGTACCTTAGTTAAGTGCTGATTAGGTAATTTAATAATTTAGGTATGTTTCAGACTTTTTAAGGTTGTGTTTATCTCTGAGATGATAATATGAAATCATATCCTTAATATATCTTTCTCTTTTAGCTTGATCAGGATTTGTATGCTGCTAATCAAGTAATCATTAAACATCATGCGACAACAAAATATGCCATACGCGGGTCCAATGCTTGATGTGGAACCGCAACAACTCCATCATCATCATCATCATCATCATCATCAACATCATAATCCGGGAAACAGAATTACTTTTGACCCTCGTTACGTGCCCGAAAATCACAGGCACCTGCCCTACCTGAACTCCCAACTCAACTGTGAACATTGCAACACACACATGATACCTTCATCAAGCACCGGTATTGTTTCAGCTCCAGTTAATCATGATCATTTTCAGTTTTTAAATAATAATCAGATCTTTGAAAACAATAGAAGCATGTTTAAGGATGGATCTAATGGTCCGTTTAAAAGATCAGGTTCTTCAGTTATGACCTCTGAGGGGAATAGAGCCACTGGTGCTATGGGGTTTGACTTTGACCCTGTGATGGTGCGCAATAGTAGCCATTTGGTTCATGGTGGTCAAGTGGTTCAACCTGCTAGTTTTTCATGGAATCATGCTCATGGTGTGCCCTATATGCAAGGTATTATTTTTAAATAAAATATATAAACTATTGATTGTAGTTCGAACGTTTCTAAAAATATTCATAAGTTTTTTGCGGTATGTAGTAATTTCAAGTTGTTTTTGGATGGAAGAAGTAATATTTAATTGTAAGATATGTTGTGAATAAAGTTATAAATGTATTATGATTCTCTTTTAGATTCGGGGGCTCGTGAATATCAAATTGCAGGCGTGCGTAGAAACTCACCAGCTTTTATACCTCCTCATATGAGACCTCATAACGGGTCCCACAATGTTTATTATCCACCACCACCGCCACCACCACCAATGCTGCCAGTACAACCCCAAAACATGGATATTCATTTGCAGCTACCATCAACTTCACATAGGCGTTCTACACGAACCTCAAGCGCGTATCGTTTCCAGAATGATGCTAATCCTAGACCTACTTTTGTGGGTCCCCCACTGCCACATGGCGTGATGGTAAACAGGTTGCGTCGACAGCACGCAATGATTGACGCAGTTTCAAGGCACCGTAGCTTTCGCCGGCTCATACTTCTTCAAGAAGATGTACTCTCTCTCTCTCTCTCACACACATACGCACACACACACACACACGTATACGGGTCAAAATATTGAATTTAGCTAAAATGGGAACATGTAGTAAATCTGGCTTAAAGAGTCAACGTCATCCATAGTCTATATGTAATTCATACATTCTCCTAATTATTATATGTAAAGATTTGGATTAGAATGAGTAATGTAAGTAAAAAACACTACACCACAAAAATTACTAATTTAATACAAAAGGCGGCATGAACAAAGGTTCCTTTTTTGCATCAATGTTTACTACTTATTCTTGCGAATTATAAATGGCATTTTGCAAGAATGATGATTGTTTTGCAACAAAATGCCAAATATGACAACTTAAAAAGTGAAAATGGCTATGAACTTTGAAGGTCATTTATTAATTATAACTTATTTCTTTTTTTTATCATTGCTAATTTACCCTCGTTTCTATTCATTTTCAGGCGCTTCTTGCACTAAGCGAACTGATGAGCTTTGCTGACGTAGGCTTATCGGATGAGTTTATTTCAGATAATTTAAAAACAAGAACATTTGTCTCATTCAAACATCAATCAGAAGATTCAACGCCTGCTGATGAAGAACCTACTTTATGCGTCATTTGCCAGGTAATTTTTTTTAACAAAAGTGTGAACATTTAAAAATATGATTCGCGATAATTGTGAAAATACAAGTGAAACAGAAATGTAGGAAACAAATTCCATCTTTTTAAGACTTTTAATTCAGGCTTTTGATATTATTTTTTTAGAATTTTCAGGATCCTATGGGAAAATCACATCAAATCATCTAGCCAATAATGATTAGTTATATTGAACGATTTTGGTTTCCCTTTTTGCCCGCTAACTGGTGATCTGATATTTATTTGGGTTTTACAGATGGAGTTTGAGGATCAAGAAAACATTGGGATGCTAGATTGTCGCCATGAGTACCATGTCGAATGCATCAAAAAGTGGTTGATTATCAAGAACAGCTGCCCCGTTTGCAAAAATATCGCACTTCATTAAACGGATAGTGCTTTCTTTTTTCCTTTATAAATCATTGTAAATATTTTACTTTCGCATATGTTGTTTTGGAGATGCAAATGTCGATAAACTTCTCTTGATCGTGTTTGAAACCTTTTTTTAATAGACTTCTTTTTTACAGCTTCCCGGTTTACTCAGTGAAGTGATTGCTGAGTTTGTTTATATTAGTTTGTTAATATGTATTTTGGTGAACGTAAGTTAAGGATCATTTGGATGCTTGTGAGTTTGTATATATGGTTTAGTTTATATGTCATTTGTTTACCTTATTGTTAACAATTTTAAGTAAAGCACCTCAAGAACCATATAAACATAAAACATATATTTCTTTTGTTTTGATTGTGATACATTATATCCGACAAGCAATACGCACAAGTGTTTATGCAGTTCTCTACTTAAAAATTGGTTTTCGTTCTAGATGAACCCCAATTGACATGCCACATGTTAAAAGAACCTTTGAGATAGGTTAAGGATGATTTAGTAATTTACCATTACTCAAATGTGAATGCAAACAAACGGTGAAACGATTCATCGACTTGATAAAATATACCAAATAAACAAACAACAAACAAACATACTGAGTCAGTAATATCTTTTCATTTTATAGGATAGAAAGGTTGCACTTAGATATAAAAAGAATCATAGAAACTCTTATATTGGTCTCAAATATTACAAAAAGAATCATAGAAATCACATATGTTACTTAATAGAAATTACTTACTCAAATAAACCTTAAAACATTCTCAAACAGAACAACAACCAACTTTCTTAGATGCATCATCCTTTGACCCAACATCAATGGTTTGACCTTTAGGCAAAGTTGAAGGATCATCACCTGCTTCAAGTGCTTTTCGGCTCACGACATGATATATTTGTGTAAGAACTTCAGTGAAAGCGGTTTCAACATTAAATGACTCGAGAGCTGATGTTTCCATAAAGTAAGTGTTTTCCTTTTCGGCAAACGTTTTTGCCTCCTCAGTGGGGACCGCGCGCAAGTGTCGTAAGTCGGCCTTGTTTCCAACCAACATGATCACGATGTTTGAGTCGGTGTGGTCACGAAGCTCTTTTAACCATCTCTCAACGTTCTCAAAGGTGACGTGGCGTGACGTGTCGTACACAATCAGGGCACCAACCGCGCCTCTGTAGTACGCGCTGGTAATTGCGCGATACCTTAAAAATAACAAGTGTAGTTTTTATAAAACAGTGTGTAATTAGGGCTAAATGAAATCTATAACTAATTGCAGATACCCAAACTGGAAATTCTTTTCAATTCAACTTATTAAGAATCTTAATTCAACAAAATTGGATGAAAACTAGAATCATTCAACCTTCGGTTTAAAAAAGAAAAAAAAAGGGTGATATTTCTCGTGATTTTCGAGCATCATTTGCTCAAAATTTAGAAATAAATAAGCTCTAAATATATTCTTTAAGATCTAAATAACCTATGATTTAGACATCCTGATGCATCATTTGTTCAAGATGATTCTCAAACATTGGATCAAAGTTGTTATCAGAAACTTTGACATACTCCATTAAACGATAGAATCTACATGAATTAAGATATAAACCCTGGAAAATATCACAGATTTAGATCTAAAAAGCATCCAATTCACAAATCTTACACAACTGACAACGAAATAATAATCCGAGATTTCAACCGGTAGAACAAGATAGTCGTACCTTTCCTGACCGGCGGTATCCCAAATCTGAGCCTTGACGATTTTATCATCAACGCGAATACTTCTAGTAGCGAATTCGACGCCGATGGTTGACTTTGATTCGAGATTGAACTCATTTTTAGCAAATCTCGACAGCAAATTCGATTTACCGACACCGGAGTCTCCAATCAGAACTAACTTGAAAAGGTAATCGTAGTCGTCGTCGGCTCTGTAAGCCGCCATGTTGGATACGCTGCAGGGATATTAGCTTCGAAGATTCTGGTATCTGATCGGCAATTTGAAATTGAATTATGCCGGTTTATGAATATTGATTCGTTTGGGGTTTATCTGAAGATCATCAAAATCTGATCGACCAGATTCACCGATAACGAGGGGGCGGGGACGCTTTTCGAAAATGAAGTCACGAAGATTCAATAGATAAAGATACTCTTTTTTTTAAATAGAAAAAATAATAATTATAAAGTTTAGAGTAGTTTAAGGTTGAATACTTGCATCCCTTGTGTTTAGTGGTAGTTTTGTATCGCTTAAGGTAAAAAATAAGATGTTATATTATGATTGGTATAAGGTAAAATTCTAGAGTTTGAGAAGGCAAGACACGAAACACGATTTATGTTACTGTCTATTACAAGACTCGAACACTTAACCACATGAGAGGGGACAAGTATATACACCACAGGAAACTAGATCATACACGTTACTATAGTCGTAGTTAAAATTTGTCTATAGAATGATGTCTTTGTATCCTAAGATAATCCCATTTAAAGGCTTACGCTGATACCATTTGTCAGTTAGCGTAAGAGGTGTTCATTATTTAAATCGGGCTAAACAAACTTTGACTAAGTTTGAACGAAATTTGAATAACAGAATTGAATTCAGGGTTTGATTATTGGAATTGGATTCTTATCCAAAAAAGATATTGAATTTGGTTTTCAAATCAATTTCGAATTTATGAATTTTTAACCGGACTGATTTGGTTATTTGAATAAGTTTATACACATAACTTTATTGTTAAAAGTTGGGCTTTCATATATCTGGCTGTCTTGAGTTGGAACTTGTAAAATCATTTGGGCCTATCTTTGAAACAAGTTAAATTTCACAAAATCTAAAAAAAAAATATGTATATTGACGCCTTGAATGACATTTTAACCTAGCTATTGCAAGTTGCCTTGCACCTGCTTGTTCATCAACTTTTAGTAGTTATATAAAGATTAGAAAGTGTAAGAACAAAATCTTCGTAGAAATCCTAACGGGCATTCTTTTAACAAAGCATATGTAAGCATCATTTATACTTGTTATACCCGATAGGTACTGAGCCAAGTAAGATATTCTTTTTTACAATTAAGCATTGGCCTATGATTACTAATATTCAACCTAAACGTCATTCCACGACCCATTGCCGTTACTAGTTAAACACAAATAGTTGACACAAGCTAATTAATTTATCAATTACCGACATCGTAATTACATATTACTTCAAACTAAATTTTTTATACGAGCTATTTCCTTAACAAAGGACCATTAAGTTGAAGGAATTATTGTTACTATATTAATTCATTTTTTAACAAAAAAGTCACAAATATGTCCTGGAGGAAAACTAAAATACATTGCCATTCTTAATTACTTAATACATCTTATATCCTAATTTGAATATATTTTGCTGTTAACTTTGTAAAATTGTCTGAATACACTTCGAAGTCACCGAGTATTTACTTTGGAATTTTAAAATTGAATAAAATTATATTTGTAAAATGGAGATATTTAATAACTAATTAAACAAGAAAACTAGAAAAGACATAAATCAGCGAAAAAGCGACAATTTGACATATACTCTCTCCTTGTGGGCTCAGTGTAGGGAGCCTTTCATAACCATTTGGCTGTTGGCATGTGGAGTGATATAACTTTCGTTATTATTTTCTATTCAAAATATTAAATAAAATTCCATATTTTGATTTTGAAGATTTATAATATAATGTGTTTTTAACATTTTTTTCAAACAATAACATATATGTTTAGGTTAAATGGTTAATCACACATTTAGGCATTCTGCTTAATTCATAATCCTAATGTTGCTCGTCAATCATCAATGCCTTAATCGTACAACCCTAGTCATTGTCCCTGATCTCTCACTTCCTTCATCGTCCAACTCTCGTCCTTCAGTTCATCGTCATTCGTAAATTCCTTCAGTCTCATATTGTCATCGTCATCACTCATCAATTCCTTCCTCATTGACATCCGACTACGTTCATTCTCCCCTCATTGCCATTGCAAGAAATTGTGATTGGTCCGCTTTACTAAATATTTTACACATAATCATGTCAACACGTATTCATGTGTTGGATAATTGATACGTGTAGTTAAGCAAATCATGTTTATATATGTTGAAGTGTTGTACGTACACATGTGTAACTAATTGTGTCGTATCGTGTCTGACTTGTTTAATACGTTCACATACTAGCTTTAAATTAGTTAAGAGCATTCACATTAGCATCTCTATATTTTTCTTTATAATTCATAAAAAATCACTACTTTTCTCTCTCCTATTCAATTAAATAATAATATTTTTTACCTTTTTCACTACTTTTTCTCTCTCCTATTTAATTAAATAATAATAGTTTTTAACTTTCTCACTACTTTTTCTCTCTCCAATTTACTTTAATGAATAGTGTTTCTCTATACTTACTAGTTTTATCACTTTTTTTATATCTCTATACTCACAACCACTTTCAACCAATCTCTATAATATAAATAATACACTCACATATTTTATAGAGACTCTAATGTGAATGCTCTAAGGCAAACATTATCATGGATAAAGACTAGGAGTGTTCCCTAAAAGACACATTAGTTTATTACCCTAACCATGACTTAAAAGGATATTTGCACAACATATGTATCATTACCTTTATAGGCAATTCACCATTAAACAATAAACATTAAACTAGTGTGAAATGGAGAACTAAAGAGAACATGTATCACATCGGCACGTGGCGTTGAGATTCCGCCAGTAAGTTTCCCGATTAAACTATTCCACCATCGGAACTTCATTCTTCCTCTCTCTCTCACACACACCAAAAAACACACACACACACAACTGTTTCTAGCTGTCATAATCTTTTCTTCCATGTGATCCACCACCATCTTCCCTATTTACATTCACTCCATCATCTACAAATTCATCCAATCTTTCATCGTTTACCGTACCAGAAAACTGATCTATTTCAATGTCGCATTTGCCGCCAAAATCGCCAACAATGGCGCAGAAGTGGCCGTCGTTTAACTACCAGACGCCGCCGATGTCAACCGCTCAACCGTCGAGCTGGATGGATGATTTCGTAGATTACTCGTCTGCCAGGAGGAACTCTCACCGGAGATCCACCAGTGATCCGATTGCGTTTGTTGAAACTCCGTTTACCGGTGAATGTCGTGATCCTAACGGATTTGAACGATTGGATGATGAGCAGCTTAGCTCCATGTTTTCCGACGATTTCGCGGCAAATATTCAGGCGATGAAGTCGTCTCCTACTGACCAAAATAGTGACAATGAAGAACCTAAATCGACGCAACAGAAGCTGAAGAGTGAACCGGGAGAGTTGGAAGATAGTGGCGGTTATGAACATGAATCCGAATCCGGTAAGCCGATAATTGCTTTTTCCGGCGACGGTGGCACCATTGTTGATCCGAAAAGAGTTAAAAGGTACCAATACTGTTGACCAATAGTTCAATTTTGTTCATTAGTCTCATCAACGGATTACGAACTCATGAGTCATAACAATTGATGTTAATTTCGGTTTTAACTGCAATTAATAATCAGGATCTTAGCAAATCGACAATCTGCTCAAAGATCAAGAATCAGGAAGCTACATTATATTTCTGAACTTGAACGCAGCGTTACAAATTTACAGGTATCGACAACATCACCTAAAACATAATTCTGATAATATTCTTGTTCATAATTGCATGAATTGAATAATTGAAGTTGTGATTTTATAAATTTGTTGAAGACGGAAGTTTCGACATTATCACCTCGGGTAGCGTTTCTGGATCATCAGAGGCTGATTCTAAACGTTGATAACAGCTCATTGAAGCAACGAATTGCTGCTTTGGCTCAAGACAAGATATTCAAAGATGGTAAACACCATTTTAATTTACTTTTAATTCATCTTGATTAATAACAATGTTTTTTATAATTAAATAATTTTGATTAATTATTCTTTAAGATTTTACTGGCTACGTTAATTTGTTTTTTAAGTTTTTTGGACTCAAACTGAAAAAAAAATCGACGGTCCAAAATTTGCGACCAGATCGATATTGATATCAATATTGATACGTTCGTTATATATATAAACCAGTTGCTAGTTTCGCGACTAGTATTTTTCGTGGTAATTGCCTTAGTTTTCTAGTACTATGGTTCATTTATCGGGTTGCTAGAACTAGTTTCAAAACCTAGATGACGTTATGAATAATTTAATAATTAAACATACATGCATATAATGAATAAAAATTATAGTATAACAATACGTTAATATTTATGTGGATTTAGAATACTGATAAAGCATGAAGGGTTAAGTAAACAATATATGGAGTTTAAAGTCTAATTATATTATTAAATGATAATTTAGAAAGAAAAAATATTTTTTTATTAAATGATCCCAATTCTAAAAACACTAAGTATTAGTTGTTTGAATTGTAGCTCATCAAGAAGCATTAAAGAAAGAGTTAGAAAGATTGAGAAGAGTTTATCATGAGCAAAACATGAACAAGGCAGATAACGCCACCACAACCACTAATGGATCACCGGCACCGATGACATCTCCACCGCCGCCACTGGCAGCATCCGTAAATGGTACGGATGAGTGACATTGGATCTGGGAATTAGAAGGATGACAAATGTGAGTGAGTGTGTGTTCTGCTAACATGCGCCCATGCACGCACGTGATGTGTTTAAGGCTTTTGGGTGGTGGGGTAAGTGGTCCCATGATTGGCATGTGACTGTTTTAATATAACTTTGGTCTTTTTTTCCGTGGCCATTATGAGAAGAAAGGGTAATTGTGTATTTCATTTCTGTTTAATTTTATTATTTTTTAAGGGTTTTCCAAATTTTATTATTTAGATTCTTTTTCCTAAGATTAGGTTTGTGGGTATTGGGTTACGTACACATTATTGTTCCTGATTGTCCTTTATTTATGATTATCTAACCACCAATTATGTTTTTTTTTTTAATTTTTTTTTTCATTTTAGCCTAAACTGGCATGACTGCTAGTGATTTGTTAATTGGACCATGTACAATTTTGGGAATTATTGTACAATTAATGTAATTGTAAAATTTGGAAATGTTACGTAATGGACTTTAGCTTGTATCCGAGTATTTATTTATATTTTTCTTTCACAAAAGATATGTTTTTACATTTAGAGATGGGCCTTGTTCGGATGTCTGTGCTTAATTGGTTCTTGTTCTTTACAGTTTGAATTTAGGCTGCGATATGTAAAGAATCTATTTGACCACAAGAAGTCATCTTTTTATTCTCTATTTTTTTCTATTTTTTTACGTCAGCACCACATTAATATAAAAAAGATAATTCATGGCTTCGCAATATTTTTACATGTATTTTGTCAGCTAATGTAATATGTATATTATCTAATTGAATATTGGGTTGGTAATAAAACTTCCCTTAGATAATATGTTGTAGTTTTGACTTATATACCAAATAGTAACCAAGTTTCCTAAGTGTTCTAATTAAGTCACTCAAAGTTTTTTTTTCTTTTTAAAGTCACATAACTTTCGATAAGTGTTCTAATCATATGTAAGATTTTTAAATTGTTTAATTGTTTTAATATTGATTTAAACAAATGATTCATATTATTAATCTCGATTTAAAATAGTGAAATTTTTTTTCCAATTAACTTGAATTATAAGCAATTGCGTAAATAACAAATATAATATATGTTTCATTTGACCTCAATCAATTTTAAAATTTTTAAAAAAATTTACATATAATTAAAACTCTTTGTGAAAGTTAAATGACTTTAGTGGAACAAAAAACTTTGACTGATTTAATAAAACACTTGTGAAACTTGATTAGTATTCTAGAAAGTTATCCCTTATATAATAGGCTTCAAATTAAATGAACCAAATGAATCGATCAGCTGAGCTAATCTTTGTTTGGGCTCGGCTCATTTACTAGTCTCTGTTCTAGCTTTTCTCGAGTGCGTGTCAAGCTAGTTACGACTCACGAGTCTCGTACCAACATTTATTATTGTTTTGGTTTGGTATCTATTAATTATTAATAATTTCGATTTTCTCGCGCCCGACATTTCGTAACATCCTCTACATCTTGTGACATCGACTTTAAGCGAGCTCAATCATGCCTCCAATACCCCCC
>WOUH02000007.1:667704-697697 GCA_009936405.2 Stevia rebaudiana
AAATTCCAATCCGCCTAGTTCCGATTAATCCCTAGGCGGTACCTCACCGCCTAGGTAGCGCCTAGCGCCTTCTCTAACCTTGATCTCACAAGCTAAACAAGTATTATTTTCATTCTATCTGGTAGAATTTCACTCGTAGCATAGCTATTTATAGAATATTATGAGTTTTCTTAATGAACTTAATTGAAAACAGGTTTGAGGTATGAGCTATATATCCATGAGTGATACTTTTTCGGTTTGTATTTCAGGTTGTGGAACTTTTGCTAGAAGAAAAGAACAAATTGATAGATTTAATGTCGCTTATGATGGAACGTGCTTCGGGTTCGGGAAATAAATTGCTTAAACAAGACGGAACGCCTGATGAATCTGCTATAGATAGGTAAGGCGAAGCTATGCTGGTATGCGTTATAGGCAGTAATTATGACTAATCTTCTTTTGAATTGGCTGATTTTGGTTGTAATTTAATTAATATGATGAAAATTATAACATTGCACTTGCTTATTATTTATATTTAAGATATGTACTAAAAAGTGATGTGTAGGGTCTAACTTTGTGTTAAACTTTTCAGATTCTTTACACACATTGATACCGACTGTGATGGATTTGTTACGCGAACTGAACTAAAAAAGTTTATCATGAAAGTCAATTCTGACGAGATACTGGTAGATGACGACATAGCGGATATCATAATGAGACATTTTGACATTGATGGAAATCAAGATATAGATCAACACGAATTCAAATCCGGGCTTACAAAATTGCTCATCTTATGTAACAAACAAAAGCGGTCACAATATAGCAAGCAAGTAAGAAACTTCATGATAAAAAAAATTAAAAAAAATAAAAACTACTTTCTACCATAACAAATGACAATAAATTTCATAGATGGCAAATGGGCAATTGAAACCATCTACATGATTGATCTCTAAGTAAAAGTTTGACACCGTTACCTAACCCGTTCATGTTTTTACCTCTAATAATATATTTTTTTCTTTTTTTTTATATATGCAGGAAACCGACATGTACCATCGGACAGAGGCAAAGGCGAAGTCAGACGAAAAAATTAAGGCAATAATACTATTGTTAGTTGGAATCTTTATGTTAACGGTTTTAGCTGAACCCCTAGTGGAAAGTGTTAGAAAGTTTTCAGATTCTGTAAACATAGAGCCTTTTTATGTCTCCTTCATTTTAGTCCCATTGGCTACTAACGCAAGAACAGCAATTGCCGCCATTAGAGCTGCAAATCAAAAGAGACATCACACAACTTCTTTAACTTTCTCCGAGGTTTGTCACACACTTGATTATGGTTTCATTAATTATTACCATAAGTGGCAATTTGAGTTTTTGACTCGTATTTACTTCTAAATGGGTTGTTTTTATATGTGGTAATTTACTATTTACTATTTACATTTTTTTATTTTGAAATGCAGATATACCACAAGGTTTTCCTTAACAACATTTTGGGATTTTCTGTTCTTGTGTCGGTCATATATTTTCGCGGGTTGACATGGCATTTTTCAGCAGAGATTCTAGTTGTGGTAATCGTTTGCGTAATAATGGGACTTCTTGCGAGTTTCAGATCCAAATTTCCGAACTGGACATTGTTCATCGCTTTTTCTCTCTACCCGTTATCAATGGTAGTTGTTTACATCGTCAATGATGTTTTCAGTTGAATTGAAAGTTGATCTAAAATATTATTTGTGCACTCATGTTACAACTCACCGAGCAATGGAAGTTTTTTTCCTTGTATTAGCAGCCTATAAATAAATTTGAATGTTTTTTTGTAACGTATATGATAATATGAATTGAGTTATATATACCTTTAATTATATATATCAATTACACTTTTTTTTTTTTTTAATTAATACTTGTCTCCATCTTGCACCAACGCCACAGGTGAGACCTTTACACCTTAAGTGCATAAAAAAGGATTTATGTAACTAATGAAGATAAAAGACGAAAAATCCAAATTCCTATATATTTTAATGAAGTGTCATTATGTTTAAATTCTTTTCGTATAAAACGTCACTGTTAACTAAAATTTAAGTTCATTTAAAATATGTAGTATTGATTAAAGTTAATTTATTGATTAATCTCAAATGATCTTTAAATAAACCGAACATGTGCATCTGATGAACACTAAAGAAGATTGAAAAACAAAGTTGTTCTTACACTAGTGAGATATATATATTTAATATAAATGGCAGACATACTCTACTGTTTGTGGTCCTAACAGAATTAAAAAAGAAAAACTAACTTTGCTGTTGGTAGATGCTAATTAGCAATCAATTCGGTCTTTTGTCTTTGATTATTACTTATCCAATCAAGAATTTCAGAGCAGTCCTCTTGGCTGATATAAACCCTGTATATGTTCAAGGTCAACTTTAGTTAAAAGAAATATAAATAATAAAAATTAGTGGTGGGTCATTCGGATCAAAACAGGTTCGGGTTGTAATAAATAATAAATGTGTTTATTATGATCACAAGATCCAGATTATTAGTGGAATATTTGAATAAAGTAACTTAACAGGTTGTATGTAATATTAAAAAAATAATAATAAATAAAAAAAATTGTGATTTGCAACTTGTTCTGTGTTTACTGATTAGCTAATTTTCTTAATTGACCCATTTACCACAACTCAAACCCATAACACGGGTCAAAATTGCTAGCTCTGGTAACACTAAAGAGCATGCTATTGAAATAAAAACGAAAATAATAATACAAATAAAAATAAAAATAAAAATAAAATTAAAGTACATACCCTTTTTTGGTTCGATACGTTTTTAGTTGTGAGATTTCACGTCGATCCGACATATCTTTGTCCATTGCAAGTGAACGTGGGACTACCAGTTTCCGGGTTTGATCATGATATGCATTATAAATAAAATCGAGCACCTCTTTCTGCAAGAATGTGTAAGTATAACTCAAAATTATATGACTAAAAAAATAAAAAATAAAAAGAGGTGAAGTCAAGAAGATGAGAAGCATACAAGTGGTCTAGAAGCATCGATCCAGTGATAAATTGGCTCGTTACGGAACCATGTTAACTGTCGTTTTGCGAAATTCCTGCGTTACTAATCAAGATCAAATAAACTCTTATATATTAAGTGAAATAAAATTAAAAGATTTATAGCAGAAGGTAGATAAATATTAAAATCACCTTGATGCTTTCTGAAATTCGGATAAAAAGGCATAAAAGTCACGAGTTGAACTTCTGCCTCCTTGGTTTTCACAATTTAAAAGGTATTCCATTGCCTGAAATTTACCATTAAAAAAATAATAAAATTGAGGCAAAAACTCCAAATTACAAAACTAAATCATTGTTTGTAAACTCATCTAAGATCCACAGGATCATAAGACGAATATAGTGTAAGGAAAATAAAAACTAAAAATAAAAAAAAATAAAAACGGAATAAATAAATTACTAAACATGTATATAAAAAGGGAAGAAATATAAAATAAGATTAAAGAATACCTGTCTGTAACCTATTGCTCTTGTAGCAGAATTTGAGTTCGGTTGAAGACCCAGATCAAGAAGCCATTTTGCTTCAGACAAAAGCCCATTATCTCCTAATTATATGACATGAAAACAAAAAAATAATAATAATAATTCTTTTAAGAAAAGCCAAAAAGCTAAAATTGTTACATCTTATGGTTTATGATTTTCTATTCAGACAAAATGTAAATCCTATGTCTAATACCTGAAATCATATCTTCACACCGAAAGTCAATTGACCTATAAAGATCCAATCTTGATGTTGAAAGAAAAAAACAAATAAAATCATAATCCAAATTTTTATGCTTTTCATCCAAAATTCCATCAACGCCAATGTCTGTTGACTTTGAGTCAATTTGACCTTTGAAAGAATCATACGGTACTGGAAAAGCTGATGTAGGTAACCCAGTAGACTGCAATAATTATGATAATCTCTTAATATAATGTTCTAAAACAGTTTACAGAGTATTTAGTATTTACATCCCAAATTAACCAACTGTTTTAAATGTTAGAACCTTCTTGCTTGCAAATACTTTTAAAATGTCAAACTTTTGCTATATAAAACTTTACATAACCTCTACTGAGTATAATTTTTCAACTCGCATCATGTGCATTGATACAAACATAACATTATTATGCCTACTAACATGAAAACAAACCTTGATTATTTCAAGCTTGCGACGCAAACGATACCAATCATTTGCAGCCAAATTTTGAGCAGTTGGATCACCTGCTTCGGTGACCAACTTCACAGCAGAATCCCAATCATAGATTCTCTCAAAACTAGCAAGTTCAGATTGCACTTGCAGACTAATTTCAGGAGTTGACTTTGGAACATCTGGTTTCCCATATATGAACCTTACACATGATTAAAACAGAAGTTTTATGAGCTAAAAAAATCAGTTGTTGATAAGATTAAAAGGTTAAATATTCAATTAATATACCATCTTAAGTATAATCCGGTTCCTCCAGTAACTATTGGAACACGACCTCGTTTAAGAATATCTTTTGTAGCTTGCCTACCATCATCATAAAAATTTCCAGCAGAATAATCTGGTTGAAAGATTTGGTTAACTTGGAGATTAAAACAATGATCTGCAACATATTGCAAAGGTTATATATATATACCTTCAGAAGGGTGTAAAATGTCAACCAAATGATGTGGTACTTCCTGCAAAAAGTGGACACATATTATTATGACACTATGAATTCACATTACATTTATAAATTGTAAATGAATTCAAATTCAAATTAAAATTAAAATTACCTGTCTTTCACTTGTAGAAGGTTTTGCAGATCCAACATCAAGCCCTTGATAAACCTGTCGAAAAAAACTAAAGTAAGAGAATTCACTGAGTAAAATCTTAAGTAAACAGCATCACAAGCAATATAAATCAACCAATTGAATGTAGATTTTGACATTCTTAGACCCAATTTGGAAAATAATAATAAAAAATCATCAATTTAACAGACAATAATTTTGTAAACATACTTGAAGAACCCTACTCCTGAATACTAATTGGATATGATGAGAGATATTCTGGATATACCTGGACGGAGTCTGCGCTAATTATTTCGCCGTTAAGCTTTTTGGCGAGTTCTAATGCGAGCCTGCTTTTCCCGGCGCCGGTAGGACCAGATATGACGATGACTTTCTCCTTCTTCGAATTTGTGGAAAGTGAGCACTGGAAGGTGCTAAATAGCCGTCTCCGGCGGCACTGACGGCGGTTTATGAGGAAGGAGAGGGCGGAATGATGAATGACAGGTGACTGCGCCGTCGAATACGGTAGCCGGAGGTAACTCATAGTAAACCTTCCGATGATGATATTCATTCGCCGATAATGCTGTCCGTCATTACATGAGATTGCGTTATTTGATAAATGCGATAAAAGAACTTAAATTTACCAGATATAGCTAAGGTCTTCTTGTTTTGACGGTTTAAGATAACGTTTGGTATGCATTAACGAAGCCGAGATGTAATGAATCATTACGTTTTAGTGAAATAAAACATGTTTTGTTACACTTAAGAATGAATTGGGTAATGGGTCAGATTATTGTTCGTGTCATGTGTCAGGTCATGGTTTATGTCATGAGTCGGGTCATGGTTTGGATAATGGGTCAGGTCATGGTTTTGATCATAGGTTGGGTATTGGGTGAGCTCTATAATGCCTCAAACACCGCCCCCTCTTTCCGTGAGTGGGGCGTGATCACCCAAGTGAGTGAGTGGAGCCACGACATGTGAGTGTGTTTCATTTTTTTGTTTCTTTTAATTTTCCAATAAGTCGTAATATTTCAAATTACCCTCCTACCAATCATAAAACATCACATCAACATCCTACTTTATACCCACTCAAACCTCCACTCACTTGGGCATTTTCACTCTTTCACTCACCCAGTTTAATCACTATCTCTCATGCGCGTCACACTCACTCAAACCCTCATTTACCCGGACGCACTGCATAATCTGAGGTTTGTTCTTAAAAAAATCGAGCTAAATTTATAATCAGTTACGCCTACAATGAAGATATATGGGCTCATCAAAATTTCGGGTCACGCAACTAGTTAGTGGACCCGTCGAGATTAGAAGAAGATAAAATTAGAGTCCACAAGGATTTTAGGGGGATCCGTCGACAGCAATTGGGAGTCGCATGTAACCGAGGCGAATGGAATTGGTCATTCAGTTTTACAAGTTTTAGAACAGTTTTAAGATTTATTCAAGTAATTTTAAGGGAACAGTTTTAATATTTATGTAATTCTAAAACTTAATTAGGAAGAAACGTATGTAATTAACCTTACTAGTATATCTAATAGATTATAGTTTAGAATGACTACCCTTTGACATCAATGGGTAGGCGTGATACATCAAAAGATATAAATCGGAAGTATGTATGTCAAAAAGTAAGTTTAATAATGATAATAATAATAAGTATTACTACAAACCAAATATTATATAATAATGATAATAATAATTAAGTATTACTAAGATGATTACAATATAATAAACTAAGTTATAACCCGTGTATTACACAGTTTAGTGAACTAAAAAATTGAACTTCAAATAACTTGGAGTATTTTAGTAACTTTGATAGTTCAAATATTGATCATAGATACAAATATTAATCATGTTGCTTCTCTAAACAAGTTTTCTTGTGAATGGCAATTCTACGCTTAAAGCAAAATTCAAATTAGAATTTAAAATTTAGTATCTCAAATGTTATAACTTTCGTCTCGAGCGAACTTAAATTTATTTCAAGATCAAATAATTAACCCCACAAAATTAAAATGCAAGATGAAATATTAAGGTTTATTTTTTTTTCGCCTTTTTGAACAAGAGAAAGAAAATTTGGGTGATATATGGCAACCAAACCAAACAGTATACCAAATGGTCAACTAGCGGTTCACCTAGTAAAACCACATACAAACACCAAGTCCATGTATCTTCACTATTAATCATTTACCAAATTTCCACCCTACCTCCACCAAATTCATAAACTCCCTACCAAAATAGTCAACCACAGTTTTGCATGGAAACACACACAACATAAGTTGGTTGTGTTAGCTCATCTTCTCCAAATAACCCTTATTTCCACCATTTTCTCTTTCAAACACACACAAATGGAACTGCCGGTCAGGTCACCGGATGCCGGCGTTGGCCGGAAAACTTCATACAAGATCGAAACCAAGAATCTTGCATACAAAAGTTCCAATCTTTATGATGAATTCAAATGGGGTTGTCTTCAAAGTTACTTCAAGAAACCTACAAAGTTTATCTTGAATGATGTGAGTTGTGAAGCTCACCCCGGAGATCTCACCGCGGTTGCCGGCCCTAGTGGAGCTGGCAAAACGACTCTGTTGGATATTCTTGCCGGAAATGTTACTTCCGGCAAGGTTTCCGGACATGTTTTGATCAATAACCATCCTATTGATACAAAACAGTTCCGGAGACTCGCGGGTTATGTAACTCAAGATGATGCTTTATTCCCATCGTTAACCGTTGAAGAAACGCTCATGTATAGCGCGTTTTTAAGGTTAAGATGCAGTCGTAAAGAAGCTGTTAATCGTGTCAAGGTTTTGGTGAACGAACTCGGTTTGGACCGTGTGTCGAGCTCGAGAATTGGTGAGGGTTCGAACCATGGGATCTCGGGTGGTGAACGGAGACGGGTTTCCATTGGAGTTGAGTTAGTTCATGATCCTTCTGTGATTCTAATAGATGAACCGACATCCGGGCTAGACTCTAATTCCGCTTTTGGTGTTATATCGTTACTTAAGTCGATGGCGATCAGTCGAGGTAAAACAATCGTGTTAACGATCCATCAACCCGGATTTCGAATATTAGAGCTTCTTGATCGACTAGTGTTACTATCAAATGGATTCGTGCTTCATAATGGGTCTTTAAAATCACTAGAGCATAGACTCAAAGTGTCGGGTCACTGCATCCCGCCTCGTGTCAATGTTCTTGAATTCGCGATTGATGTCGCGGACACATTGATCATACAAACCCCAATACACGCGATCAAGAATCATGAAGAACACGAAAAACATGAAAAAGATAGTGAATTTCCATACCCGAATACCCGTTTTCAAGAAGTAACAATCCTTAGTAAAAGATTTTTCAAGAACATCTTCAGAACCAAACAACTATTCCTCACAAGGATCATTCAATCTATACTTTCCGGTTTAATTCTCGGCACCATCTTCGTAAACATGTCAAAAAACGAATCAAAACTCGCGTTACAAGCGCGATTAGGATTCTTTGCATTTAGTCTCACTTTCTTACTCTCTTCATCAACCGAAGGATTACCAATCTTCTTACAAGAAAGACGAATCTTGATGAGGGAAACATCAAGAGGCGCGTATCGCGTTTCATCATATGTAATCTCAAACACTCTCATATTCCTTCCATTTCTGTTAATGATCGGTCTTCTTTACACAATTCCCGTTTACTGGCTGGTCGGATTACGAACCGAAATCGATAGTTTCTTCTACTTCGGATTGATCGTATGGATGGTGATCTTGATGTCAAACTCATTCACAGCTTGTTTCAGTGCACTTGTACCAAACTTCATCATGGGTACTTCTGTGATCTCCGGGTTGATGGGTTGCTTCTTTTTGTTTTCTGGATACTTTATCGCGAAAGATAGCATACCAAAGTACTGGATATTTATGCATTATATGAGTTTATTCAAGTATCCATTTGAATGTTTTATGATTAATGAGTATGGAGGTGATGAAGGGAAGAATGTGTGTGTTGAAATGGAAGGTGGAAGGTGTAGATTGTATGGAGATGAGTTCTTGAACCAGCAACAAATAAAGGAGACACAAAAATGGAGTAACTTGGGGGTGATGTTAGGGTTTATAATCGGATATAGAGTGTTGTGTTTTGTTATTTTGTGGTTTAGATGTCACAAAACCAAGAATTAATTATTTATTTTATTTCATTATTTTATAGTGAATTACTTATAATACATGTTCGTAATTATATTAACTATTGTTTAAATTTATGCTTACTAATGTACTTGGATCTGGTTCCATTTAATTTAACCTAAGCTAGAAGGCGAAACCCGCACCCAGCAACGAGGTATCTAAGTATGAAGGATTTGGTTTCGACGACTTGTATGTTGGAATTCATCATGTGAAAAAATTCATGTCAAAACGCTAATAAAACTAAGGATGTCAAACCGGCAGAGCCAAAAATATATAAAACATCACGTGGCCAGGTTCGAGTCTTGTGGCTAACAACTTTATCTGAATTATTCAAGTGTTATCTATTTTAACTAAGATATTTTAGATGTTTCATTAAAAAAATTTGTGTCCCCGTTATTAAGAAAAGGTACAAACCATGGAGTCAAAATGGGCAGTTATGCATTTTTAGGTATGAGGAAAACATATAGATGTTGAAAATCTAAAATACTATAAAAATAAAAGAAATAATGTTGTAATCACTTGTATTCACACTCAAACTAATTTGGTTCGACTAAAATAGAGAGTTCTCCTCAAAATATACACTTCACCAATACGACTAATTGTTAACTCTTGAATTTCTTTCAACTCGACTTTTCCATGTCTAGTTAAACGGGAAGTGTAATAATTACCACTTCAATGTTGAAGAACCGATGTTGCTTGCTTTCTCACTTGCTTTTCGACCAAATCAGTTATTTTTGTTGTGATATCCTGACATTTCATTGTAATGTCCGTATTTACAGATACTTTGTGCGGAATTTGGTTCCAGTTTTTAGAATGTCAAATTTATTTTCATAAGATTACAATGTATGCATTTCAAAAGTACATTGGTTATAGTTTATAGAGTAAATTATCATTTTAATCCATGTGAAATGATCATTTTTGTCACTTTGGTTCAAGAATTTTTTCTCATGTCTCCCTAACGTTTGCATTTTTTTTTTTATCGTTTTCGTTAAACCCACTCACTAATTAACGCCTTCCATAAATGTCCGTTAAGTCACAGGTATTTTCATAACAACACACTTTCGATTTTTCTTGCCATTTTCATCTATATGTGCTAAAGAAAAACCCGCTGGGTGCGGCTAGCCGCCGCCACCTACCCTCCACTGCACCGTTGCTACTACCACCAGCCACCACCGGTCTTCATCACAATCTCCATCTCCTTTTCTTTCCTTTTCTCCTATGTTGAGCCTACTGCTTACGAAGAAGAAGCTCTTGGTATTGAATACAGTAGTTATGTTCGACGCAAGCCCCCACGTATATGGTGTGACTCGTTAGTCCGGTGGTGGATCCGGTTATGGTGGGCGTGAGGAGCCTTGTTTCGTATATGGATCCGGATATGGCCGCCGACAATATGAGCCTACTTTGGGATATGAATCTGGATACGGTCGAAGGCAAGAAGCTGACTTTTGAGTACAGAGAGATATGGGAGGAGGCACGAAGAACCAACTATGTAGTACGGATCTGGTTATGACCGGAAGCATGCGGAACTGACTCCAAAATATGGATCTGGTTATGGTCGTAAGCATCGGGTTACGATGGATCCGGTTAACAGCGTCGAAAGGAGGAACTAGTTACCAAGTATGGATCTGGTTATGGTCGGTTTCTGAATTTGGATTCGGATGACATGAGAAGCCGGTTTCTAGTGGTTGTTGAATGTTGGTGTTGGTGGTGGTTAAAGGTTGGTGTTGAAAATTAATAATAAAATAAATAAATTTATAAAATGAAAGAAATACCTTGCATTTACGCCCGTTTGTGGTGTATGAATATAATTTATATATGTGTGGGACCTTCGATTGACACACAAAAAATTGCACTAATTTTAACATTATTTTACTTAATTTTGTGAAAATAGTGTTAAAAGCTGCGATAGGTGGCTAATCAGGCATCACGTGCCGGTGGTCTCATTATAAGCAGGGGCGCAGCCAGTGGGGTGCCTGGGGTAGCCCGGGCAACCTCAGTTTTTTTCGCGCGTAGTGTAAATTTCGCGATTTCGACAAAAAAATTTTTTATATATATAGGCCGGCAACCCACCAAATCCCTTAAAATTCTGCATATATGATCTTGGCAACCCCACCAGCGGAATCCTGGCTTCGCCACTGATTATAAGTAGTCTCTTTATTCTTATGTGGTAGAGAGAGTTAAGGCTCTGTACATCTTACTCTCCTCAGACCTACCTTTAGGTGAGATATACTGAGTACGATGAAGATGATGATAACGTTACATTTTGGAAGAAGTAGACAAAATGGATGAAAATGACAAGTTTTATAATACTTAAGGGTCTAGATTAAAAAAACATGTTGGATGAAATTAACAAAAGTACCCAAAACATAAAGACTAAAATGACAATTAATTCTTAGTTATATGAACCGATCATAATATGCAAAGTTTGAAAAGTTAAATGACACCAACTATTTACAAAAGTAGTGTTTCAAGAACCCGTACCAAGACCAGTATTGATCAACTACATGCCTATTAGAGTTGCCTTATTTAAAGTATCTCACACACAACATTAGCTTATACCCGACTAATATTCCTATTATCAGAACTTTAACAACAAAAAATGTCTCTCGTGTGACACTTAAAATCTCGTTCATCAATTTCATGCTACCTAGGACATACGCTCGGGGATAAACATTATTATTCACTAGTCTATGATAAATCATGTTTATGTAAATCGTGTTTATGTGACCTCTCAATGATGATAGACATGTTAATAATCACCCACGTATGGTGTTACCCATATACGTATGGTAAATCACGTTTCTGTTGTAGTCTCTCCCATGGTCTAGCTTTATGCTTAGTTTTTTCATTTAGTAATATTATTTTATTAGATGGTAAACAAATAACAATTCAAAATACATATGTTACTTGTACACTAAAATGTTTCTCTTACATTGAACTTTTCTTTGAGTATATAAAATGCACCACGATTCCAATTTTCCAATCTCTCGCAGCAAAACAATCAGATAATAATAGACGATCAATCATTCAGTCGAATCATTCCACCCATTTACGATCGCAAATAGATGT
Source organism: Stevia rebaudiana (assembly GCA_009936405.2). Lineage (NCBI taxonomy): Eukaryota > Viridiplantae > Streptophyta > Magnoliopsida > Asterales > Asteraceae > Stevia > Stevia rebaudiana. Next base: position 679,695 of record WOUH02000007.1, read on the forward strand.
ACATATTTGATGCAATAGCATTTATAATCTTGATTTTGAGTCATAAAACAAAACCCACCCACATAAAATGGGATTATCAAAACTGTTGTTGACTGAACAATCTGGCACCATCATCATCATGACCTCATGGTTGCCATCTGTTGAGCCATGGAGCATTGTTCGGGTCAATCTTCCACCACTTCTTCTGCGCGCGCTCGCACCCACTTAACAGCCTTGAGAATTGTGTGCTCAATTGTTGATAAATTCAATGCCATTTGTTCCGAATCTACGTTTTTTCATCTGCCCAAATAATATTCCCCCAAATTGGCATGAACCCTAGTGGTTTTGTGATGCGAAATGCAGCCTGAAGACGACGAATGTTTCTGCCAATCCCGGTTGATTAATGCGGTTGAGTTCTGTTTGATGATCGTGATGATGGTATTTGTCAATTTGTGTTCGATTGGTGTAAATGCTTGTTTTTTAGTTGCAAATTTTGAGAAATTAAGCTCGATGTTCGTTGTGGTTTTTGTTTCGATCATTATTATTAAATCTTAATGATATATCATTCTCTTTATGTATATGATGATAATATGAACAAATTATCCTGTAGGTTTTAGAGGTGTATATTGCATCTTCTATTATCAAATTTCTTTTTTGATTTGATTTGAATTGAAATATTTGTGTTCATATGTGGTAATGCAACTTTGGGGTCTCAAATGAACTTTCTCCATATGTATATTTAGACAATCTATATCCAAATTTAACTATTATACAGTAATGTAACTCGATTAGAAAACTAATTTACATATGTGTTTTTCTACATATTACTAAATTATCTATCAATGCAGATGTTGTGACATTAATTGTTATCATACATGATCAAGACACTTAAAATGAAAGAGGAATGCAACAAGTCTTTAAATTTGTTGTTAAGTTGCGGAATCAAGGAATTGCATGATGATGGATTTGAGGATTCACCAGACGATATCAACATTTTTGAAGATGTTTTTTTGGGGCATGAAAATGGCAGAAGTAGTAAAAGGTGTCTTGTAACTGGAGCAATCAACTTTGAAAATGACAATAATACCCCTAAAGACAAACCTTTTGTATCAATCAGTGAGCAATCGGTTATGACAAATGAGGCGCATGCTGAAGATTTCATGAAAATGAAGCGAAGAAAGTTGTTTGATCTAGAACATTCTAGAAATAAATCTTATGTAACGTGTCGTTTGGTTGAATCATCTTCCGTAGGTGTCAAATCCAGTTGCTATTTGCTTAAACGACATAATGGCGATCAGGACACCAATGATTGTAGATTATATCATTCAAAAACTAATTATCCAAAACTAAACGACGTGATTAAGACTAATGTTTCATGTTCCAAGAAAATAAGGAAAGATACTTCCTTCATGAAATTTAACGAAGATGCGAGTACGACTCAACCCACACAAAATATGGGTATAAGTGATCATGAAAGTTGCAAGAAAAAATCAAAGTCAAAATCAAAATCAAAGTTTAAGAAATTGGTCAAACATGAAAAGGTTAGAATTAGGAATAGTAGGACTCGGAATTCTGCTACCAAATTAACTGGTGTAAAACGGGATTCCCGATTCCGGAATGTTCTAAAGAAGTTCAAAAACCGAAAAGGTAGTTGCAGATTGTTGCCACGTAGGCTGGAAGATGATTTGTCCAGCTGTAATGTAAGAACAGTACTATCATGGTTAATAGATTCTGGAATTATTCATGTCAATGAAGTTATCCAGTACAGGAACGCGCGTGATAACTCAGTGGTCAAAGATGGTTTCATGACTCACGACGGTATAATATGCAATTGTTGTGAGAAGGTGTTTTCTATTTCTAATTTTAAGAGGCATGCGGGTTTTAGCTTAAATTGTCCATGTTTAAATCTTTTTATGGAGTCGAGCAAATCGTTCTTGTTGTGCCAATTGGAAGCTTGGTCAACTGAATATAAAGTCAAAAGCACAACGCGTACTGTAAATGTTGAAGAAATTGACCAAAATGATGATAGTTGTGGTGTGTGTGGTGATGGTGGTGAATTAATATGCTGTGATAATTGTCCATCGACTTTTCATCAAGCGTGTTTGTATCTGCAGGTTTGAGTTTGACTTTGACTTTCTTTCATTGCAGCTATATTTTGACTTATTGTTTAATATTTAAAAGAACTGTCTTCACTCAAACGGGTAACTTGAATATTAGCTAAAATGAAATGGATCTAACTGATGCATAAAATCATCATCACCATTTTATAACTAACAAAATAGATTATTATTTATAGCTTTTGTAACCAAATGTTGTATGATTTTGATTCTTCAGGAGATACCTGAAGGTGATTGGTATTGTTCGAATTGCTCTTGCTGGAGTTGCGGGAATGTGGTCAGAAAAAACGAGACAAATGTTCTTAAATGCTTGCAGTGTAAACGTTCATGTAATTTTATGCACTTTTAACCAACTAATCTCGTTTTTCTGATCTGTTTATTCCATTTCTTGCAATTGTATATCATTGGTGTAAAATGTATTTATCCTTTATTTATAAAGTTAGGTTTTTTGTTACTTTCTATTGTATAGAAACTATTATTTAAAAATTGGCCATTTATTTATGTTGTTCTAATAAAATTTTGAAAATGTAAACATCTTATTATATTTGGTTATATGTCATAATGAATTCATACATATTTCTTATTATCGCGGTTCCTGTAAACAGACCACAAGGAATGTGTCAGGTTAACTGGACTTGAAAGCGGTAACATGGGCTGGTTATGTGGCAACACCTGTAAGGAGGTAAGATACGCATGTCGGAAAATGTGATTTGACCCGTTTGAATAAAACTCGACCCATATTGACCCATTCATAAGTGGGTCAGAATTACCACTTCTAGAACCCAATTCACTCGGGCCTTAATTTAAAGTTATATATTTTAGCTAAATACACTTTGACTTTGATATTTATCTCTTACAGGCTCATTTGGGCCTTGAATCACGGGCCGGGCTTATGAATCCAATATCTGATGGTTTCTCATGGACCCTTTTAAAGTGCACTCATGGAGACCAAAATGTTCTTTCTGATAACCATTTTGTTGCTCTGAAAGTGGAATGCAATTTAAAATTAGCTGTTGCTTTAACAATTATGGAGGAATGTTTTCTTCCAATGGTGGACCCCAGAACAGGGATTAATATGATACCGCATGTATTGTACAATACGGGGCGAGTAACGCGTACTCTCATTGTTTTTTTTTTATTTCTTTACGTTTATTAACAATTTAACATTATTATTTTGCTAAATTTTATGCGCAGATCGGAATTTGCGCGTCTCAACTATGAAGGATTTTACACTATGGTTTTGGAGAAAGATGACTTGTTACTAAGTGTAGCATCCATAAGGTACCTTGTGATACAAGTTACCATTGCAATACACCTCTATTTATATCAAATTGATTTCAAAAATCCCAGTTTAAGTGGATCATGCTCTGATCTTTTAGTTATTGAATTGTGATCTTTAACTAATCTAATAAACAGATGGATCAATGATCATGACCATCAACCCAATTTTTTTTTTTTTTAAATTTTTGTATGTGATTTTAAATTCTTGTTCAGGATCCATGGTACAGAAGTTGCAGAAATGCCACTTATTGCAACATCCAGCAAATACCAACGCCAAGGAATGTGTAGGCGTCTCATGAATGCTATTGAAGAGGTACCCCCCCCCACAAAAAAAATAATAATAAAAGAGAATTAAATTAGATTATTATTGTAATTGTAATAATATAATTTTTGTAATTATATATAACATACTAATTATTTGTACAAAAGTTAAAAGAAATTGGAAAAAGGTTTATCAGGCCAAATCTGTGTCAATTTGACTCACATAGGCGTATGTTTGACTAGTCAACTTGTGATGTTTAGATGCTGAAGTTGTTGAAGATTGAAAAGCTGGTGCTGTCTGCGGTCCCTGGTTTAGTTAAAACATGGACCAACAGCTTTGGTTTCACCCAATTGGAACCCGAAGACAAGAAGAATCTGACCAAGTTTAACCTCATGGTGTTTCCAGGAACAATATGGCTCAAGAAGCTAATGCACCAATCCGAAGTTAGCTCTTTTTATAAACCTCATTTCTATTTTTAGCAAAACGCGTCGGATTGTGTCGACCCACTAACACAATTTCTGGATTTTTTAATTATCATTAAATTTGTTAAAAAAAAAGCATCTTTTCCCTCCTCTAAATCACTTAAAAAAAATAAGGGTAAGATAGTAATTCATGGTGTTATGTCAAAATTTCTTAGTAAAAATAAGGGTAAAGTTGTAATTCAATAAGTTAAAGGGGACAGGACATGGGTAAGAGTCTTGATTCCTTCTAACAGAGGTATGAGGTTTAAATCCAACTTTTTTTTATTGCATGTAACCATTTTAAGGTCACATGCTAATTCTACTGGTTAGCAGTGTATTGATTGGGTCCCGTGAGTTTTCTTGTGATGGGTTCTACGGCTATGAAAAAAGAAATTGGGCTTAAAATTTTAAAAATCTTGTTTTATTAATAGGTACTCTAATGGAAGTAATAACTTGCAAGGGGTTGTTGAAGAAAAATGGAAACTATGGTGATGATTTGAAGCTCTCAAATGAAGAACAAGTTTCAAGATTTGGAGCAAGTTTTTGTAAGATGGTTTGTGGTGTAAGGTCAAAGGTGATCATTTTAATAATATGTAATGGCAATGTTAGAAAATGAGGTTTTGCTACAAACGTATAAGCATTTAGGTTGTATATATATATTTAAGAAAATGAAGATGGCAGAGGTGTAGGCCAAGTTTTGCAATTATAGCAAGAATATGAACAGAAGTTGTAGTAAAGGCTAATGCTAATTTTTATTGTTTTTAAGTAAAATGGTGATGAGGGGAAGAAAGATGATTCACAATGTACATATTTCCTATGTTTTATTAATACATTTAAAGGGGTTTTGGTTCATAAACTTTTTTAACAATCTATTAAAAGAATAAGAATTGAGAAGAATTTGAACTTCAGCCAAACTAAATTTCTAACAAATTCTATGAACAAAAAAGGACAAAAACATGTCAACTCTTGAATTTCAATAAATCTATTTTTATCTAGAATCTTATCAAGGCAAACTCAATTCATCATGTCGGTCTTCTATAGTGAAATTTATTGTTATTGAGTTCTTCCATAAATGTATGAAGCTAAAGAAGAAGATAATAGAAATATATCCAAGAGTATGAATAGTTAAAAAGACGCAAACACGTTCACGTTAAATGAAAAAGCAATCTTAATTGATAGATGTCTCAATGAATAAGTGACCTAAACCGTTTAATGAAGAACCAAACAAACAGAACCTAATATAATTTTCAAATCACTGCTTTAAATTCAAGCTTACAAATAACATACATAGTCCTTTCTTACCCCATTGATGCGACGCGATCATCTACCATTTACTGCACACAAGATGTTCAACACAAGATTATCAGACACAAATAATGAAAAAGCAAATGAGATAAAAACAAAATTTTTTATTAATATACAGAGTTACCATATTTCAACCATAATATAGTTATATAATTTTATCTGCACATTAAACTATTTATACCTTGTTTTAAAAAGTGAGGCACATGCACAATATATTTATATAAATTTATTGTCACATTTCTCATAGGGTTCTAACAATCACGTACCCAAAATTTATTTATAGATTCCCTCATCATGCGATGAACTACTCACTTGAATTTTAAAATAAAAAATTATGAGAACCCAATATGCCACTACTTGATAGTTGATACACCCTTGAAATTACATGTTTTGACCCGAACCCATTCTGACCCGTTAGCCAGCATAGTCCATTAGTCATTATTTCACACCTTTATCTAATCATATAAGTAAGATTTCAGAAACAAAAATGTCAAATGGTTTTTAACCGGATTAGTGACTTACCTCTGTGTCTTGAGCACCAGAATTGGTAATCTCCATTTTTTCATCCTCTGTGAATTCAAAACAGCAATAAATAAAAAGAGAATATAAATCTATATCATTATCAAATTTAAGTTTAAAGCAATTTTCTTAATTGTTTGGCTTAAAACCAAATTACAAACATTTGGTATCCAATTACTCAATTAGTCAATTACAAGTTTACAACAATAAAGAGAAAATTAAATTAAATAGATTTATTTTAAAAATAAACTAAATAAAGCTAACTGAATCAAATACCTCCATCCTCTGGAATGTCTGAAGTCCACAAAGTGAGGTTGTCCCTCAAAAGCTGCATAATTAAAGTGCTATCTTTGTATGATTCCTCACTCAGTGAATCAAGTTCTGAGATAGCTTCATCAAAAGCTTGTTTTGCAAGATGACAAGCCCTAAAAAGTCAATGTAAAGTTGTACACACGTGTTTAAGCGTGTATCTGCATTAAGCGCGTATCAAAATAGATTGAAAAAAGGAGTTCAAAAATACCTTTCAGGAGAGTTCATGATCTCGTAATAGAACACAGAGAAGTTCAAAGCCAAACCCAACCTGATCGGGTGAGTTGAAGATAAATCAGCTTCTGCTGAGGTGGAAGCCAACTGCAAATAGCAAATTTAATGGTGGTTTTGTGTGTTATAAAAGAATATTGCATAGGACAGTAAATGCGGAACGCAAACTAAACATAATCACAAATACAATAAAAAGGAAAAAAAAAAGATGATGATAAAAGAATACAATAAAGGTTTTATCAAGATGAATTCAAAATGTAATGTTATTAAGCTGGCAACTTGAAAAGGAGTGAAGATAAACTGTGCGTAAATGTCATAGAACTTTTAATAACCTTATTAATTAGAAAGCATAAAAATTATAATTCCACTACTTAAAGTATTTTTGTCTTTCTAAAAATCTAAAATCAATCAACTTTCATCAAGTGTTCCAACCATGTGAAACCTTTTTATAAATATTAAACTTTTTTAAAACTTGCGTAATTTAAAGGGAACATATATGAATCTTGGTTAGTTTTCCAATTTGACCGGTGAAATTTGCGTAATTTAAATTATGTCATTTGAATCAGAAAAAAAAAACTAACACTTTAAAAATTCAACATATTGGAATAATTGGTGAAATTTAAGTGACTTTAGAGAAACAAAGAAAACTTTGAGTGACTTTAGTGGAATATATAGGAAAATTAGTTACTATTAGATGAAACTTTCTTAAAAAACATAGAACAAAAGTATTAAATATGATAAATAACTACATTGACACCAATAGCTACTTACTTTATAAGCCTTCAGAGACTGATCAGCTGCTTCTTTCTTATCATTACCAGTCTTGAACTCTGCAAGATACCTATAATAATCTCCTTTCCTGCACTCAATCAAAAAAATCATTAAAACCAACAAATTTAAGCCATTAGGTTATTAAGTTTTACAAATTTTCCAAATTGAATGAAAATATTCTACATAATTTGAAACAAATTTATAAATGGGATCAAGCTTACATTTTGTAGTAGAAAACAGTAGATTCTCCAGGAGATGAAGATGGAATCAGATGTTCGTCAATCACAACCATGATATCATTACAGATGTCAGTTAATTCGGTTTCAACCTTCTGCCTATATCCCTTAATCCGATTCACATTCACTTCATTGCCTCTAGATTCCTCTTTCTGCTCAATTGAAGACAATATTCTCCATGATGCCCTACGCGAACCAACCACATTCTTGTACCCAACTGAAAGCAAGTTCCTCTCTTCAACGGTTAGTTCCACATCCAACTTTGCTACCTTTTTCATAGCATCCACCATTTCTGCACCAAAAATAAGTAAATGCAAGATTAAAATTGGTCAAAACATCTCAGCCCTTGAAATGGCGGCTCATGTACTACTTATGGGTCACAGTTGATCAAAATTAGTGTTTTTAGAAGCTTAATATGTAAAAATAACAAAAAGGATGTAGAAATTATAAAAAGTTTGTTTGATAAAGAGAATAAATATAGTATATGCAAAACAGATACGTGAGACGCAACTTATGGTTGTAAATAAAGCTTGTTTGATTCTACATAGAGTACACCTCGTGTACGTGATGTGTGCGCCTCGCGCCTTGACTTTTGGAACCTAAACTTCTCAGAGAGCCTTAAACTTTTTTAACCAAGGTTAACCTCAAATCATGATTTTATAAGTTCAATCTACACCCTACATAATTCTTAAAATTCATTGATAATTTGATACAACTCAAACATCAAGCCTGTCTGTATTCGAAAAACAAATGATATGTGTAACTTTATGATTTTATAAATAAATGATTTAGCACAAAAGGATCATCAGTTTCCATCAGTAACACTTCACTACTTCTCACACAGATTAAGTTCAAAATTCAATATTTCTCTCATTATTTCATTCACTCAACCCTAGATGTTAGTTTTCTTCACCTTCTCCAACTGATTTTCATCAGATCAAATGAGCTCTTAGCATACTCAACTCTCAAGAGTCAACATCTCCAATGTATAATATTCCGAAGAATCTATTCACCGTTTGTAACCTAGCTAACATCTCGAATCATCAACAGAATAAGATAAGCTCCGCAACATATCCAAACAGATTACATATGTATACAATTACAATATTACATCGTGCACTGATTCAGATCTTAACTATAATAACGACAACATGAATCGACATCTAAACAACGGATCCAGAAGAAAAACGAGCAGAAAATGCTAACCTTCATAACGTTCGGCTTGCTCAGCAAGCTTGGCGACATAGATGAAGTTGTCACGTTCAGTTGAAGAAGCCATGGACGCCGATCTTTGATTTCTCTCTCTACTCTGTCAAAACGAGTGGAAAGCGGAGGCTGGATGGAGACTTTGTGGCTTTTTTTATGTGTGTGGTGAGTTTAGGATATTCAATTTTGAGCACAAAACTTGTCATATTTTCTTGTTTGGCCACGACATTGTGTTTTGATCAGTTTTTGGGTTTTAGATGTTTAATCAAACGTAGTGTGTTTGGGTTGACTCGTTTAGTGTGTAAATAAACACGTTAACCAGTTAACTCATTCAAGTGATTAGGTCTGCCTGAAAAAGCCTTTACAACTCGTTTAACTTATTATTAGAATCATAAATCCATTTATGATTCTTACAACTTGATTACAACCGGTTGATCTGTTTGACTATTTTAGCTACATTTTTTTTTATTTTAGACTAATTATACTCCTCAATCTATATAATTCGTCCACCATGGGTATTAAAATACTCAACTAAGAGGTGAGGGATAACTTTTCACATACCTTAATAGCAATAAACCACGTGCCCAGTAATGAGTTTGGGTTAAGGTTGTTATCGTTAAACGGATATATATATATATATATATATATATATATATATATATAGGTTATGTTCGAGTTGAACGATAAACCCGAAGACCAGACATGATCATCATCCCTTATGCACAATTGCAAACTTACACAACATTTGTTAGTATCTCAGTTGGAGACCTGACCCTCAACTACATGATTGACGTCCCCTAGGGGACATTAAGGTGGATAGCTTGAAACAAACATATTTGAAACATAGTATTTTGTATTTGTATTTTGATAATTAAATTAACAAATTGTAAAATTTATCCTAAAAGGTTTTAAAGAACATGTAATTGTTCTTATTGTGTTTTCCTGCATTGTATCAACTAAGCGATAGACCAAATTCAATATAATAAAAAGGCCTTGTAATTTATAGATCATTGAAGTAGTTTATCTCTAAAAATATACCTAAAAAACTCTTGTATCTATATATATAATTTGTAAAATTACATATAAAAATTCCAGTCCGATTAATCTCGATAAATCCTTAGTCCCCACCCAACCGCCCAACTAGCGACTATCCATTCCTATAACCATTAAGACATAGAAAAGATAGATGTTTTGGATGAAGTTGGTTCAGCAACTCATAGCTGCTTCCTTAGCAAAAGGGGAGACCTTTAAATGTTCCAAGCAAAAATGAGATGATCCCCTAAATGTGAGATTGAGCCCATATTTATATAAGAGGGCATGGGCTTGCCGTTAATGGTCCAATGGGCCTATCTTTATGTTTAATTCGGCCTCTGTCAAGTGTGTTTGGCCCACCCACATAAGTCCTTAAAGGCCTACAAGGTAAGAGATACCTAAAACTCGGAGTATTTGTTGAATTTCCCGTAGAGATACCTTTAAGGAGTTGAAAACTAACATAACCGAATCTAGAGAAAGAGATACCTTAATGATACAACACACATCATCATTCACTTTACTTAAACACCTCCATTAACCAGGTATCGTAACCAACTTTATATTATTTTACATTCTCTATCAAGCTAAAAGTTGGTATCGATATTTAGCACCAAACCTGAAGCAAATTTTTTAATACACCGGTAACATATAATGAAACAAATACACCTTTTTTTAAAAAGTCACCAAAAAAAAGCATAAAAGTAAGTAACAAAAACCATTAGTTGGAACCATTTATTCGAAAAGTACAATAGTTCACTTGTTCATGGACAATGTACAATCAAAGATGCACACAGTACACACTTCAATACATCCACGTCCTAGACAAACAACCATGACTCAATAATAAACACTCGGTAACACATAACCGTCCCAAACAAAACAAACCCAAACGCGCAAACATAATATTATTTCATCAACCCGTGTTTTGCAATCCAGCAGCGATACCCTTCATGGTCAAGATGAGCGTATCTTCCAAACCCGGAGCGTATTCACTCTTCGGGTTTAGTTTGATATACTCATCAGCCGGTTTAACACTTGTCTCTGTGTACTCTCTAGATATATGAGGTCTAAAGTCCACGTGGTAGTTCGGATCACGGATCCGTTTCAGGGTGTAAGCTTGACATACGTTCAGAGTTGTGATGTACGAGTCACGCAAACGAAGTCTTTGTCTTAGATACGGGTCGCCTTCCAAAAGATCCTTATGGCCCGCAATCTATTACAAATGATATTATAAGTTTATAATGTAAAGGTGACGTACTGACGTTTAGGGCTGTAAACGAACTGAACGTTCAGTGAACAGTTCGTGAACCGTTCAGCGGGGAGTTCGTTTGTGTTCGTTCGTTTAATAAATGAACGAACATGAACAAGAAATTATGTTCGTTTAGTTAAACGAACGATCATGAACATTGAGTCTCGTTCGTTCATTTGTGTTTGTGAACATTCGGTAAGGTATTCTTTACGTTCAGTAAGCTGTTCGTTTACGTTCGTTTGTTTATGTCATTCATTAAATGTGTTTATATCCTTAAGTTTTTTATTTTTGGTTTATTATCTTAACTTTTTATGTATATATATATTTTTTCAGGTTGATCAAACATTTTATGTTTATGGCTTTATATAAAATGATTAGCTTTATATTTATTTAATGTGATAAAACGTATAACTTTATATGAACAAGGTCTCGTTCGTTCGTTTGCGTTCGTAAACACATATAATCCTTAATGAACGAACACGAACAAGAATTTCCGTTCGGTAAGCATTCGTGAACCGTTCGTGACCAAGTTGAATGCTTAACGAATGAACATGAACAAGGCTCGTTCGTTTGGTTCGTTTATAGCCCTACAGATGTTTATATTATAAAACATACCTTAAGAAGAAGATTCTTGGTTTCCTCATAGTTAGCTCTTAAAGATTCACCAAACGACCACAAGTCTTGTGAAACAAGGAGTTTGTCATATAAAGCAGCGATACCGGGGTCACCTTTAGCAAAAACCATTTCGACTAAATCAATTGTGACTCTAAAGAAAGGCCATGTTTTGTACATTTCTTGTAGCATATGAAGATTCTTGATGTCTTTCTCAATCGCGTATTTGAATGCGGCCCCGAATCCGAGCCAAACCGGGAGATGGAACCTAGTTTGAGTCCATGCAAAGATCCATGGAATGGCTCGGAGGGATTCTATGCCGCCACTTGGCTTTCGTTTTGATGGACGGCTCCCGATGTTCATTCGTCCGTACTCGAGCTCTGGTGTCGCCTGTAAGCATATCAAGACATCAAAACAAAAATTCACATACGATATTGTTTTGCTAAACGTACCCCTTTTACTTTGTTTTTATTTTTACTTGTACTATCCCCACCTTCAAGTTGTCAGATTTTACATTCCAAAATATTTTTGTGTTTTTTTGTCTTTTGTAGCTTTTTTTTACTTTTATTATTATATTTACATTAAATATTCTTATTTTCCATAAAAATGTTCTTTTCAATTTAAGAACTTTTCTATAATTTTATTTTTGTAGAAACTTTCTTTTCCATTTTTTTTAACAATGTTCCATTTAAAACTTTTAAAGTTCTTTTTGTTAAGGTTTAAACAATGTTTTTAATTGAAAAACATTGTTTAAAGTTGTTTGAAAAATGTTTTTAATTTAAAAAATGTTTAATTTAAAAAAAAAAACGTATTTTTTAATTGAAAACTTTATTAAAACTTTATAATTAAAAGAGAGAAAAAGATAGAACAAAAAAATAAAAGGAAAAAATCATTTTCCTCGTGTGTGAGGGGGTACGTTTAGCTTAACCCATGAGATATTATGTGAAATGAATATGATAATTGTTAATAATACTCACAAGGCGAAAATACTCGACAAAACGCGGTTCCTTAAACACAATCTCACGATATTGCTCGGTTGCATGAACCGCGATCTCATCCATAAGCGCACGCCACTCGGGTCGCGGTGAGATCGGTGGGTTCATCCCATGCTCGAGTGTAGCCGCACAAAACCTCTGAAGTGTTCTAAAACACAAATGTTCTTCACCAAAAGACTGTTCAATAACCTCACCTTGAACCGTGACTCTAAGCGACCCGTGAATGGTCTCAGGCGGTTGAGACAATATAGCCAAATGGGTTGGCCCGCCACCTCGCCCAACTGTCCCACCGCGTCCATGAAACATGGTCAACTTAACCCCGAATTTCTTAGCGACATTAATAAGCTCTTCTTGAGCCTTGTAGAGTTGCCAAGCCGCAGAAAGCCGACCCGCATCTTTTCCTGAATCAGAGTACCCGATCATAACTTCTTGTTTCCCATCGATCCGGTTTCGGTACCACTCGATCGAAAAAAGACGCGCAACCGCAGCTGGAGCTGCGTCAAGATCCGCGAGCTTTTCGAAAAGCGGGACCACGCGAAGCGGTTGTTTGACATGGCATTCGCGTTGAAGCAACTCAACCGCGAGCACGTCGGAAGGCGATGTAGCCATGGAGATGATGTAAGCACCGAAGCAATCGGGTGGGAGTTCTGCTAACACGTGGAATGTGTCCAAAACATCTGCGATTTCTTCGGTTTTTGGGAGATCGGGCCCGAATAAAGGGCGTTTGCCACCTAGCTCGGATAGAAGCCATTCTTGGCGTTTTTCTTCAGACCATTCGCGGTATGACCCGATTTCCAGATGTTGAGTGATGGCATCAAGGACGTCCGTGTGGCGGTCGGATTCTTGACGGATATCGAGACGAACAAGTGAGAGTCCAAAAGTCGAAACTTGTCTTAGGAAATCAAGAAGACTGCCATCAGCAATCACGCGATCGCCACACGCGCATAATGATCTGTAGCATAACTCAAGAGGTTCCAAGAACTGTAACATTATAAAACATAGTAAGAAAATTAGTATAATTATTTATATTAATCAAGATTAGGTGCAAATTTATCGGCAAATCATATACCTGTTCAACATTGGTATAAACCAATTCCTCTGGTATATCAGACACATCGTGGGCTAACAGATGGCGAGCTCTTTCACGCGTGTTGTACAATTTGTCTCTCACATCACCAAGAATAACGCGGTACGGTTCAGTAGGCGGAACCTGTTTCCAGAATTCTGAAAAAAAAAAAAAAAAAAAAAAAACAGTACCACTGAGCAACTTCAAAAGGGCCAGAATCGTCATGAATATTTTGCATCAATTACCTATGTAATGTTTGACATCTCTCTTTGAAGATGATCTGTGAAGTTCTTCAGCTCGAACACGAAGTTCATCACTACAACGCCACATGGACATCTGGCAAAAAACAAACCAATTTTAAGTAAAACAATAAAAAAAATATATCACAAGAAACATTTTGCATACCTCAAACATGAGATCTTCAATCTGAGAGAAGTACATGTTTGCAGCCATCATTCTTGCAAGTAAACAAACATCCCTTGTAACCTCAGGAGTTACTCTTGGATTACCTGCACATTTTGTGACAAACAATTAATTTTCAAATTTTTAATAAAACATCAAAGATTATGTCATAGGTTAAACAAATGTTGTAAAAACATATACCATCGCGATCACCACCCATCCATGAAGAAAACTGTATAAGTGGAGCATTATACGGAACGCGTTCGTTAATCCCGATGTTTTTAAGAGCCGTATCAACACGTCGCAAGAATTTAGGAACACCTTTCCAGATTGTTTCATGAAAATAACTCATTCCAGCTCTCATTTCATCTTGTGGGGTCGGTGGTGTTCTTCGAATCTCATCAGTACGAAAAGCAGCTTGAATCTATACAAATTTAACAAATGAAATAATAATCTAATATGAACAAATGTCAAAGTGTCAAACTAACACATTTTTATCCAATTAAATGCTGAATACATACTTCTCTATGCAAAGCTTCATCCAGTTCTTGCTTATCATCAGGAGTGATATCTTTCGCATATAACTGAGCAAGACAATCGCGAATCCTGAAAACGACATATAAGAAGTAACATTAACAAACCATTTAATTAAAATAATATTTTATTTAAATTTAGGGGATAAACGGTATCCGTATACCTTCCATGTTTTTGAAGCAAAGATCTGCGAACCGATTGGGTTGGATGCGCAGTGAAGACAAGATCAACAGTTTGATTCTTGAGTGCATCAAACACTTCTTCTGGTGATTTGTTTAACTTATGAACAAGTTTCTTAAGTGTTTCTTCAATATCAGATTCAGTTGTTGCGTTAGCCTCATCAACAAAATCACCTTTTTTTAGTTTAATCCGCCTACGGTAAGCAATCTGAACCTCTTCTGCTAAATTGGCTAAGTTGAGCATGTGAGAAAATGCTTTTGCAATTACAATTGAGTCACCGGGGTCTAAACTGGTCAACACATTTCCAAGTTCCTCTAGTTTCTTAGGATCATGTTTACCTTCATACTCAGCAGAAAGTTCATAACACTCTTGAACCTACACATACCGATATGAAAAGTATCAAAGTCTGATGAGTGTTTGCATGTGCGATTTGTAAGTGATTATTGCAATTTACAGCTAGAATGATCAAAATTGGATAATCAGTCGAATAATTTGACATTATTGGCAATGATTGGTTCAAAGGCAAGTAGAAATGCCTCCTATAAATAATAAAGACAGTAAATTTCACTAGAAACAGTTTGATATTCCACTTCGGCATTTTATCGAACACCTGAGGGTCAACAATTATGGGTTATTTCTGTGAAAGAATGAAAGATCATAAGTTAAGGTTAATTGGGTACAAATGGCTGTTGATGATTTCAGTTCAAAATTAATCAAAACTGCTAATCTGATGTGATTTTGAATCGATAATAGCAAGAAAACAGCTCAGAATTGTGTCAACTAATTAGGGAATTTTGCTAACTAATTGCCAGCAATAAAAAAAAATTAGATTTTTAACAGATCATACCGTTTCTTTGAGACCCTCTCCATGCAAATCCTGAAGAATATCAAGAAACTTGTCTAAAAGCAAAGCATCATACTCAATAAGCTTATCATCCTCCGACACTTTTCCAGGTACCAAAAGTCTCAATTGCGCATCAATCGACGCCAATTTCTCTAAATTCCGATGAGCCATTCACCACACACACTCCTTACTAAACAATCAACCAGTCAAACCCTGATAACGAAAAACAAGACCCAAAATGTTATGAAATCAGTGGATCCATCACACCGCACTGATCGCGACTCAAAAAGAACAATCTTGAAAGCAACAGAAGTGAACAGAAATGAGTACAGTGAGAAGTATAGTACCTGATTGTTGGTGGGTTGAGTCAAAGCTCAAAACCGATGAAATCGAAGAGGTTGTTGAGAAGAAAACGGTGTCGAGATCGATAAAGAACATGGAATTGGGGTTTGGCTATATATAGAGAAACAATTGCATCAAACGTAACGATACACGGAGCGGAAAAACAAGTATCATCGGCATCACCTTTAATCAACGTCATTTTTGTTTTAAAAAAAAATATTAAATTCGATGATACGTAGTCCCTCATTAAAAAGGGAAATAATAGTTTGAAATTTTGATCAATTAAAAGAATGAAAATTTAATTTTGAACAAATATAGTTGAGAGTTCCTTTTTTTTAATATGATTTAGAGGCACTATGTGATTGAAAACTATTCCTTTAGATTAGTGTTTAGATGCATTATAATGAGAAAAAATAAATAAAAGAGCATATTTTCAACATAAGACGCATAAATAACATAATTTTGTCCCCACCTCTTAGAAAAGAACCACAACAATTTTTTTTGTTTGTGTAAATCATAAAAATGTTGAGTTTAAATTTACTATAGTTTTAGGAACTTTTGAATGTCACCATGTTGCATATGCCGCCATCATACATGTCATGTTGCCCACCATAGGTCATTGATGTGGGATACCGCCATCCATCATGCATTACTGTTTACTGCCCACCACCACTCTTAATCGTGTTGTGTCTCTTTAATTACCAATGATCTTTAGTCTATTGATTAAGAGGGAGATGAGAAGTTTTTTGAAAGTCTTGGGTTTAAATCTAAGCAAGAGGGGATTTAATACTAACTTAGTTATTCTAAGTTCTAATAATTTGCTCTTAAAAAAATGTCTCTTTAATTTCTCTTTCAAACACATTTCAAGGACAAAAATATAGTAAACTTTTTGACCATCAAGAATATAAAGGTGAAAAAAGGATCATCATATAACAAACCTTATAGTCGAACCCGGGTTAAATTCATAGTCAATCCATTATTTGATATCCTTCAAATTGCCCTCAAGACATGTTCGAATCCCTGACTTTCACATTGGAAGGTAAGAGCCCAAATCATTGACATAAGTTTCCAGGACTTCTATTATTATTTGACCACACAAAATGTGTTTCCTTATTAGTATTTAAAGTGACTAATAACATCTCTCATTCAACATAACGTCTCTGAAAAGATAAAGAAAGATTCAAAAGGTTGTTAGCAAATATGTCTAACATGTTTTACTATAAAATCAAAGTGAGTTTTTAATTTTTGCCCCCCTTTTTTCAAATTAGCCTATTGCAACATTTTTTTAAGATAAAACAGTTGCATTAGACATAATATAACGTTTTTGTTACTTAATACAACTTTTTTCCTAATTGCAACTTTTTACGATGCAACTCTTGGTAGAAAAAATGTGCATTATGTAACAAAAAGGTTGCATTAGATTTAATGCAACGCCACCTAATACAACCTTATGTGACAAAAAAAAAAGTTGCAATAGTCTTATTTTTTGGTAGTAACATCTTCTTTTGGCTTGACATTGTACTCTTTCAATAATTCAACTTATGTATTACATTATATTAAAACCCTTTTTTAACTTAAAATTATATATATCTTAAAGACTAATGTGGGTGGGCTTTAGCCACCAACAAACTTCAATATTAAATACGTTTTGGTCTAAAAGTTAAAAACATATCAACAATGGCTTAATGGTCAAAATGTGTTTTTCTTAAACAAATCCACCAGCGTTGAATTCTCTACAGTTTTTTTTTTATTTTGTTTTTCGAACATAGCCACTGACAAGCTTGGATGTTAAATACCTATTAGTCTTAAACATAACGTAGGCATGGGATCGGCGCCAACTATACGCTAGCACGGTCGACTAAAAACCTTCATGCAGCCGCAACGCGCGGGTTCATTTTCTAGTTATATACATTATTTAAACTATGTAGTACGTGGTGTGACACCCCGCTCCCCGGCCTCCGACCGGTCCGTGAGCGGTCTACCACGATATACTGCCAAAAATGCAGGATCGAGCCCATTGATTATTAGATAAACTAAGAATACACGACTTACAGTGTATGTGTATTCTCG
>WOUH02000007.1:707465-740291 GCA_009936405.2 Stevia rebaudiana
TAGAGTTTGGAGATTGATTGTATTGTGATACCATACTAAGTGAAATAGAAAGCTTTTATTATCAATATATTAGTTTCTTGTTTCTTCATTCAGCTAAAAAAAAAGATCATAAATCTGATAATCAAAATTTCTTTTCTTGAATAAAATGTGAAGAAAAATATTAATCCACTTTTGCATGGTTTATAATCGAAATTTCTTTTCTTGAATAAAATGTGAAGAAAAAAAATATTAATCAACTTTTGCAAGAATGATGAAGAAATTGATAGAAAAGAACTACGAAAATATTAAAAAAATAGCTTTTTATTTAAATTTAATCAAACCAACGTGATTTTGAATGGTTTCGTATTTAAGTTAGATTCGTAACAACCTCCATATTACTAAACTTGCATGTTATGTGAATAATTAAAATACCAATATAAACGGTATTAGTAATCTATATGTAATCTCAAATTTCCGTATAGAATAAAAGTAAACATATTATGGAAGGTACTAATGTCCATAGGCCTTACTCTTAGACTACATGTAATGGTTCGTGATATGGGGGTGGGAGCCTATGTGGTAAGGGCATCACGTCCCAAACACCATTCCGTCTAGGACGTGAGAAGGAACGTGATGGGTTTTGAGTGATGGGCTCACAGGCGTAGTGGGATATTTGTTCGTTTTTTTATTTTATTTATTAACCAATCAAAATATACCACCTTATCTTCCTACTTTTACCTATCACACTCACCCACCAATTACACCCACCCAACCCATCACCCAGGTAAGCGCACTCTCTCTTCTGGGTTACGCTTACGTGCAGTGGCGAAGCTAAGAATTTTTTCCGATAGGTTCATATTTTTTTTGTAAAATGACTATGAGACAAATATCAAGGTTTAAAAAAAAATTACGTGTAAAAAAACAACAAAAAAAAACGAAAAAAAACAAAAAGAAAATTGGTTAATAGGAATCAAACCTAGGGCAGTTTACGAAGGGAGAATGTAGAGAGGACTATTACTTCACAAATTGTTAATTTAATGGGGTCAAAAGTATTTAAGCACTAGGTTTAATTATAAATCTACTTAATACGAGTACACTAACGTTTTAATTTGACGGGTGTCACTTGACCCCACCGCTGCTTACGTGTCACTGACACCCTATCACCTCACTCACACACTATGGATAGTATTAATTATTTCCTTTCTCTCTCTACGTCTCTCACTAAATTTTTTTATGTACATTAGCCCAAATTTTCATTTAGTAGATAATATACCTATATATCTTGTTCATTTTATCTTCGTTGGAAAGTTATTTTTCTTTAAATTCAATTATAAATTTCAGATTTGCGTTTAATCATAGATAGCACTATCCGGATTAATAAATTAGCAGGCAAATCCAAGCCACTGATTAAAATTATGTCAATACGATTAAATCTAAAAAGAGTTACAATATTTTATGTGATACATAATTGAATCAAAATGTTATAAATGAATAGTGTGGCAAAAGTATGTAGAGTTATTAACATACCTTTAAATAAAAAAAATGTGTGGACACCTCATCAGTCATCATAAATATACAAATCGAAGCTCAAAAAATAATATTTTTTATTTTTATTTTTGGGAGCATTGTTTCTATAATATTCACTGAAAGAAGAATATTTCATTGATAAAGATTAGATTTACTATAAAAAGTAAATGCTTAATTAGACTGAGATTTATTGCGTTTTAATGGATAATTTTAAATTATTTTAAGAATTTCTACTTGTGAAGGCTGTACCGCTGTACTCACCCAACATTGAATCAGGTTCCCATTTTGTTGTTAGGAATTTCAGAATAAAGTGGGAACTTTAATGGATTGTTAAGTGTTATAATAGTATCTTATTCTTATTTGTTATATACTAATAAAGCAAAGTTTTTATGTGTCACATGACATGACATGTTTTAAGCCATTTATGGCACCTACCTTTTATAAATAAAAACCATCTAATGAAGTTTCGGATAATCACGGGCCCGTTTTACAAATTCGGATCATCATACGGGTTACATATATAAAACGCTTTAACCCTTTTCATCTTTCAGATCTCTCTCAAGCTCCTTCCAAAACCCTAAAATCGTATCACGCATTCATGCGTTCGCCATGAATTTTCAGCGCCGATGAGGACGATCAGGGATGACGAATCGAAGCCAAATTCACCTTTTTCTTGAGTTTGTAACTAAGGATCTCATGTAAGTTATTCCATCTGAACCCTAAATCCTACTTTTTTAAATCCTGAAATCGAGATTACTAAACCCTAATCTGTTGTTTGGTATCTCGACTCATGGAAGCTGTTCCGACTGTTTCTTGTGGGAGCGATCTAACTGCACACTAACCCTAATCATATAACACGTTTTCATCAAAAGTGTACCATTTACCATCTCTATCAGCCAACAAATAAACCCTTATTCGCTCTCTTCATTAACCATGGGTTCTGAATCGCAACAACTCCACCGTATTTTGAGTTTGTAATTTGAGATATCATGAAAGTTAATCTATCTTATGCCTATTTCGATTTAATCAAACTGTATATCCTAAAACTTTGATGATTTAAATGTCTGTTACGCTATGACTTGATATTCTCTGTTATAATCCATTATCTTAGTTTTTTTTTTCATCTTCGTTATTGATGATTTTAAGATTTCATATGTTCTTGCTTCTGGTTCATATCACTCAATTGTACTATTGTTTGGTTGTTAAGTGGTGTATTTAAGATTAAGGTTTGGTTTATTTAAAGATTTGGAATCGTCTGAGTGAATAAAACGATTTGTTATACCGCATTAAGCTTGGATCAAATAGTTGTTTTAGTTTAATTTGTGTTATGCAGTTACTGATTCTCTGATTTATGGTTCTAATAAGGCAGGCATATCTACGTTTTACTTATGGATATGACAAAAATCTTAAAGATTTGAATGCTCATAATCCTAAACGATGTCAATGCCATCTCATGTCAGCTACCTCAAGTTAGTTAACTATTTAATTTTACTCTACTTCAATAAATATATTTTTCTATTTGAAACTAGTAAAAAATACATCCCCCTTTAAGTAACATTGACTTTTATTTACATTTTTGAGTTTCATATTTGGTTATGTAACATTTGCAGTGAAGATGTTGATAGTTTAAAGATGCTTTATCTACATAATCCCTACATTCTTATTTTACCGGAAGTTGGTGATGAAAAGGGCGATATTGTTGCTAAAAACGTTTAGCAATTCTTGGTAAGTGCTATTTTTTTGTTATTTATTTATTTTTTGTTTGAGTTTCTTATATTTGCTTTTGCTCTTGAGTTGTATTTAGATAGAATGCAGTGAGGATGATAAGCTTCTTCACATTCTTGCACTTAATTTTGAAGTTTAATCTTCTACAAAAGAAAGTTTTAATATTTACAAATACAATCGACACAAGTTTTAGACGGAAACTGTTTATTGAACATGTATTTACAATTTGGTATAAATATGCTGTGTTAAATGCTGAGTTGCCTGTTAATTCAAGGCTACATATTCTAGATGTATCTTTTTTAGCTTGCCTTCCCAAAAATTTTAATAATTTTTATAAATGTAAAAAAAAGCTTACAAAGTTTATATTTTTTGGCTGCGTTTTACTGTCAGTTTTTTATGCAAGGCCGGTTTTAGTTAATTTACATATAGATTTATACTGCTATTGATTATTAATTATTTTGGGTTCTAGGCTATCAGTTTAAAGTTTAAATCCTTATGTCATTTTGTAATACTGAGTGGAGTTGGTGAGTTTTAGTTTACTATGATCCTTATCTCATAATGTATATCTTTAGCCTTTTGAAGATCACCATAGTAGAGTTGGTTCTGGATCATTGGTACTAGAAACTGGTATGATGGGTTTTTTTCTTTTTAAATTGATATAAATCGCCGTCTAAAATTCACATTTATCAATGTATTTTGTTAATCAAGAGGTGGTCGAGTTATTCCCAGGATCTGGACGCGGGTTTGTGTAAGAAGGCTCAGATATAACTAATGCATAATCATATTGGTAAGTGAATATAATGCTTATAACCAATTATATATATTTAGTAATAAAAAATAATATATCAAGTATTAATAACTTTTAGAAATTAGGAAAAAGGTAAATGTTTTGACCATCTAAATTTAACCATTTTTAAACTATGTTTATGAGGTTTAAATTGTTGGCTGTGAAAATTCTTAGGTGCTGCTTTTGCTTTGAGTTACTCATTTGTTACCATTAAGATTTGAGTACGTGCAAACCAATATTGGGTGGATCTTTACCCGAAGTAGAGGTATAACCCTACAAAAACTAAGAGATCAATTTATTAACATTTCAAATCAAAATAGTAGTGTTATTAGTTTCATGTTTTTCTCTATTTTTGATAATTTTTGTTATATTGTTTTTAGTTCTCTCTTATCTAAATGTAGAAAATTGTTCTCTAGAAGTTTTGAATGCTTAGACACATCATATTAGACCTCTTATAATAAAACCGTTTTTATGTATCCGGGATCAATTATGCATTCAACAATAATATGATTAATTGTTTACTTATTTATATAATCAACTCGATGGTACTGTGTGTTACAAAACTTAGTTGCAGCTATGAAGGTTTGCATAACGTGGAATTACACAACACAATTGGTTGCTGCATGTATTAAAAAACATTATATTTGGTTGGTTGGTTGTATTATCCATGAAAGTCCAAGCAAGTTTCCATATGCAACTTGCAAAAGAAGTGAAATTTCATGGCATATTGAAATACAAGGAACTGAGACTTGATGTAATTACTTCAAATTTTAAATTATATTGCTTATATGACATAAGTAAATTTTAATTGTTGTACCTAATTTGTCATTTATTGGTTATGGGCCACCCGTGTATAACACGGGTTATAAGCTAGTATTATTATATATAATAGAAGTCTCTGTAGCAGACGACTGTAGGTTTTTTAATTCTTATACGCTTGGATATCTTTTGTGAATCCTTTAAATTTTACTCTTAAAGTTCAAATAAATTGAATTACTTATCCCCTGCACAAATTAATAAATTTTAAATTCATAATATATATTTGTAAAATTTTTTTTGAACGACGTTTTTCTTACGTTTATCCCTTACTTTCGCGGCATGTAAACAAAGTCGACTACTCGACCTCCGTGAGAATCCACGACCACATCAGATGCGCATGAACTATAAAGGCATTAAGGCCTGCCATTCTTCATCAAGTTCTACCATTCTTCATATTACCTAAAGGTAAATATATATACATGTAGACTTTAATGATATGTTTTGAAATCACATAAAACCATATATGTAGTTAGTATCTGTTTTCTTTACACATCTGACTACTTGAGCTCGACATGACAACAAAGATACCCTGGTTTGTTATTTAAATCATGACATTTGGACAATTTTATCACTGATTCAAGAATCATTTAAACGAATACATAGAAAAACTCTTATGTTATTGATGTTTCCTATCTCCCCTAACCATTGTGGATACCGTTACAACTTCATATGTAGGCGATTGGTGGGCAACATTCTTCTCGAATTGCACTTTATAATATGCAATGACTAAATAACAATAAATCTCAAATCACCAACTTCAAAAATAATAAACCTAAATATCAACTTAATATCAATTGTACACACAATGAATAATAGTAAAAATAATTTGTTTAATGACAAGCATACTTCTTTTTATGAGAAGAATATAAACTTAATTCCAATTAAAAAAACCTGAATATTGGGCATTAGATTTTTCCCTCACCGGAGAGCATAAACCATATTATGAGAGCATGGTTTAATTGCAAATGAGTAAGAAAAGAGGTGCTTGAAGAGTTGAAGACTTGAAGATAGAGAAAGCAAACACACCTTTGATTAAATACTTGAGCTACTCTAGAGTGACTCGCTAGACTTGCAAAGGTCTTTTTAATAAAACCTTAACATAAAATTTTAATTTTTCTAGTCACTTGGACTCAAATAAATATAAAATGCAAACCACATACCTATAATATATGAAAATAAAAAATTTGGACTCAAATGGATAGTATGGTGAAAAAACAATTTACTCTATTGAGTCACTAAGTTTAGACGTTAGAACTCTTCCCTCTGTGTTCAGAGACTGAATACGCTACCTTATGAAATGGACGAAAACGTTAGGCCCATAATATACCAGACCCTAAAAGAAGCCCAAGCCCATAACATTTGGTTGATAATTTATACTAGTCGTTTGAAGAAATGGAAAAAAATTGTATGAGACCAGTGACAAGGACCCAACCCAGACCCACTCTCAACCATTTAGTGTGAAACCGTTTCCAACCAGAATCGAATCGTTGGTTTGGCATTGGTTCTTGACCCGATATGTTGAAGCTAGTTTCAAATAATATAACACAAGCAGAATCGATTTAAACCGGATTCAAACCCAGACAAACTCAATTTAAACCACATCGTGTCTCCACAAAACCGGCTTTCTGACTTTTGTTAATCGAAACCAAACCGGCTTGGCCCAAAACCGATTTGTGCAGTCTAGTCGTTGATAAAACTACAAGCCTTCAGCTAAGTAACTTGCATTATAGAAATTGACACTAAGTAACTTACAGGAGAAACGATCCAAAATAATTAAACATAACTTGCTTAAAATTTGACGTATAAACTAAAACTAAAAATAGCAACTCATTACGGAAAAATAGTACATGATGTGCAAGGACATAAAATGTAGCACCACGGTTCAAATCCTGACGTGGGTTGTTTAGGTAATTTTTAGTGTAAGTAAGAGTCGGATAACATTTGTCGTTAAAATATTATTTTCCAAAGATAAAAGTATTTTACATAATGGAAAAACACACTTTTTTTCATAGCTAGATGTATTATAACACTAAACGAACTTACAATTTACTCTAATCAACCTTCAAAAGTGTTAATACAAGATGACAAGTTAATTTGTTTACCTCATCTTAATTAAACAGTTTGTATTAACTCTAACAAGGGTAAAAATTCGAGCATGCAGATCGAAAGATAAATATGAGAGACATCACTAGCTCCGTCACTCAAGAAAAATGGGCTATCAAGTCCAGGTGATCTATTTTTATTGCTAGCACTAGCAATTTAAATCATATTTTTGGTTGTTAAATGTGATATATCTTTATATTAACAGAAAAATAATATACAAGTTCTATGGCCCATAATCTACTTGCAATAAATCAAACAAAAAAAAATATATTATATGAGAGCACCTCTTAAATTTATATATTTTAATTATATCAAATAAATTTTAATTTAAAATATTGTAAATTGCGGTTTTCGTCTTTAAGTATTACAATGCTAAACAGTTTTATTACATGCATGCTTAACGAAAACTGTCTCTTAAAAGATTCAACCTTAAAATAGAATAAACTTCAAAAAACTTTTAGCTTATAATAAAAAACATTCATCTTTTTTTTTTAAATAAAAACACTTTATTAATTGTTATATTGTTGTTCATAAAATAAGACTGTATTACACTTTAAGCATCTGTTTTTAGTTTTTTTTATATCCATTCGACAATACAAGTTTAAAAATTATAGTTTTAGCTTTTCTTTTTTACTTTTGTTTTATTCATTGGGCAATAAATATAAGTGCTTAAAAAATTGTTTTAAGTTTTTTTTAAATAAAACATAAATAAATTCACATATAATAAGAAGAAAAAAAATATTACGCCGACGTATAATATTAGCTCTAACAATTACAATCATATAATAAAACAAAAATTATCTATGTATAACTACTTATACCTTACTTATAAATTATAATAATAGATATAATAATTGCAATTTATTCATAAACTCGTGTAATTCGGTCTTTAACTTAGTTCTTAAATATAATATATAATCTTAATTTTTACTTATACTTTCATGATCGAGTTTACGTAACATTCATTGAGCTTTTCAATAAAAGGAAACAAATCAAGAATATAAATTAAAAATTCATATATCTATTTAATTATACGACAAAAAAGAAGAGTTTTCAATTTTTGTAGGCTAAATTATAATTATCTGGAATTAAAATAATGTAAAGAAATCACTGTGAAAAGGATATCCGAACAGAAAAGAGAAAACAAAAACATCAACATCTATTACAATAATTATTAAATATTACAGAGAAAGAACGTATTATCCTTAAAGGCTTAAACACATCATCTCTATCTGCCGTAGGTGGTCGTAATAATCATCCAATGTTATATACTAAATTGAAACAATCATGGATATATGCAAAGATGACGGTTAATGTACAAATGGGAAAAATGTGAGAAGCGTAGGAAGGAACAAGAACGTGTCACATGTCATCTTATAAATGGTAAAAAGGTCAAAAAATCAAGCACCCAAATCTTTTTATATATTTACCGACCAAACTGGATAAAAAATACATACTGTGACTATGAAAATACGGACTGGTAGTGTAAAAATACAGATTGATGCTTGAAACGTATCTATCTACAAACAATGAAATAATAACTGAGTGAAAATAAAACGGACCAATGCTTAATAAATATGGACCGAAGTGTTAAAAATACGGACTACGGTTACAAAAACAGACTGTTATTTCAGGCTTACATAATTTTCTATCAACTGGGTAAAAATGACTGAGCAAAACCAAAACATACGGACCACGTCAAAAAAAAAAAAAAAAAAAAACTATCAATACCATACTCAAATTAAATATAATAAAATTCTCTATTTTATGGTTTAAATTTATTTAAAAAAAATATCAAACCATCTAAAAGTTATTAAATTTATAAAACATTGTGGAAGTTTGATTAATTTTCTGGAAAGTCAAACATATGAGTATTTTTTAATGTAAGTTCAGCCTTATTTTATGTTATTTTTAATTATTGAGTGGAGATCAATTAATCTTAACCTTACAATATATAAATCAATGGCTTAAAAGCCTTCATATCATTCTCATCAAAAAACCATATTGTATCGTAACTATCTCTTATGCATATATGCTTTTCTTTACGTGGGTTCTTCCTATTAAAAATTTTGGTTAATCTTATGCTTTTCCTTTTTTAAAAATAGAATCCAATTTTATGAGGATGTAATCAACCTTACATGAATTACCATTTGTATACAGTATTATGCTAAAATATTTTCCACGTATAACGAAAATATCATTATAATAATATTTTTATTAATTTTGATAAATAAAAATTTGACCCCGTTCTTACAGTAATATTGACTATGGTTTTGGGGTAATGATGGAATGATGGTGATATGCAACGATAGGTTGTTGATCGTGTTGGTGGTGGTGCTTGTGTTTGATGAATGATGATTGCTTGAAGAAAGATGTTTGTAGAGGATGGTGACGGTTTAATTATAACACGTGATGAATAATAATAATACCCAATAAATAAATAAAACCGGTGACTCTTTGTATAGATCCGATAAACGGTTATGTCAACAGTAACAATACAAGTTTGTTAAGTTAAATGATAACATCTGAGGTATGGATGGCTAAAAGAACTCGAAAATGACGAGAATACAAAAAACCTTAAACTTCCGAGATTGGTATTCGGGTATGGGATCGTGTATAAGATTAATAAAAAATTCCACAACTTAGTGCGAGAATTGGTATGGTATTAGGTGACACTTGGCCTAATAATAATTCGTAACATATACTCGTTTACCTGAACCACGTCCAAACCCTAAAAAAATTGATTTTATTTTTATTTTTCTTATTTACCTTTGCTTAGTCTTGTTTCATTTGAGTAACTTTATTTTGTAAAAAAAAAACAAATAAGTGTCTTCTTTAAGACGTATTTTGTATGATAGTAATTAGTAAGTATGAATTTATCTTTTTAATTTCTATACTGATCAAGAAGTTTGTGTATACTTCAAACATTTTATGATGATAGTAATATGTATGCAATAACGTTCTTCAAATCTTAACGGATATTTTAAAAAATTATCTGTTATATCCAATAACGTACGAAAAATCACTGACACATATTGGACATGTTTTGAGTCGTGTAGGTAACACAATTACATCAAGCCAATGGCAATTTGGCATGTATAATTTGAAGCTTAGCTATCAATTTAATAAATCATAGCTTCACCAATAAGAGTAATGGGCCGGCCCTAGAGTTTATTACATGTTAATCTGATAAACCTGTGACTTTCCAAATTCCAATTTCCACTTGAGGTTACAACCACAAGCATAATGCCAAATGACATTCTTAAATGATGATACTATTACTCTTGAGTAATGCATAAACAATGATCGTACTACAATTATATTATTTTAAGTTATTAATATCATGAAAATCTTTTAGAGTCAGCAATATCGTCTTTAGAATATCAGATATGTCTACCACCAATAGAATCAATAAATTAAAGTAACAACATAAAGTTTTAAAAGTTAATACTAGGGCTTGAGTGTCTAGAGTAACTTTCTCTTGTGCTATTGGTCACATTTATATTCTATTGGATGAATATATGGTAATTAATTAACTTTTCAATTACTTGAAGCAATTTATTAAATAAAAAACTTGATTTATTTAGAAGTGTAGATTATTTTAAAAGAGCTGGCATTTCTTAAAATGCCTAAAAATATTATATTTGGTATCTTAACTAATTTTATATTCTTCTTCTGAAAGAAGAACAACTTTTCGTCATCAAATATCCAATGAACTTGCTTCTTTTTTTATAACTAAATCAAATAATGACATTATAGTATTACGAATAATGAGATGATTATAATGCAATATGTTTTTCTAGTGAGATTGATAAGAAGCCTTTTTAACCATTGATATAGAGATTTAATGATTACGATTAACTAGTTCCTACTTTACAATTAAAAAATATGTGAAATAAGGCTGGAAGGCATAGAAGAAAAACAAAATATGTTGACTTTCCTGAAAATTAATTGAACTTTCACGTGTAATTTATAAGTTAAATAACTTTATATGCTTTAATATTAAAAAAAAAGTACACCATACAATAAAGAATTTTAGTATCTTTAGTTTGAGTATTGAATTAATATGGTTTTTTTCGATGTTTTTAATGTAGTCTGTATTTTTTGTGTTTGCTCTGTCATTTTTACACAATTGATATGCGATTATGTAATCCTGAAATAACAGTCCGATTTTTATAACTGCATTCCGTTTTTTTATCCCTTCAGTCCGTATCTTTTAAGGTTTGGTCCATTTTTTACCCACCTTTTGTTTGTAAATAGATAAGTTTAAGCATCAATACGTTTTTCCAAAACTACAATTGGTATTTTTACAGCACCTATTTTTATAGTCACGGTTCGTCCTTTTGACTCGGTTTGGTCGGTGAATATATATAAAAATTGGGTGTGTGATTTTTTTGACATTCTTACCTTTCATAGTTTCATTAGATGACACGTGACGCATTCTTATGCATTCCCCACTCTTCGCACGGTTATTCCCTTGCATACGTTAAAAAAATGGTGACTAAAAGATTGAAAATAAAATAGTTGATCCATTAGATCCACCATTGCATAACTGAAAAAAATCACGATTTTGATTTTGACAATGTAAAAAAGTGCTTACCAATTAAATAAACAAGAGACGAAAATGTTACACGTATTTTCCAAAAATATATTCTGTGGACTCTGGTTACTAAAAATAATATGAACAGGAGTTAGACCATCCGTATGAAAAGCCATATGATCGATGTGACAAACGGGGCCGACGGTGAACATCGCGTCTCTTCCTGCTTGAGATGCATCATCTACGTAACGTCGACCTTAATCCATTATTGCAAATTTGATGAAATCGCAATCTTGATTATGACGATGAAGAAAAGAACTTCCCAATAAATAATAATCAGAAAAGAAAACTGTAACATTTATTTTCTATATATATTCTTGATTTCATATGTTATTCAAATTTTTAAAAGATTTATATTTATATATGCGACAATACTTTACAATATTTTTCTACAAAACCACGTCAACAATATGATAATCGAGTTAGGTTCCGTTAGCTGATAACTGTCACATATAATTGATATAAAAGTTGGGATTTGTGATAACAATTCTTTTGTTGGAATTGGTGATAACAATTCCATAAGTTGAGATTATAACATGCCAATAGATCACAAGTTGAGATTATTAAAATCCAATTTGCCTTATATAATTTGAAAATGTAATTTGATTATATATCATTTTTTTTTAATTAAATATAGTTTGCTATTTTTTTCGATGAAAGATTAGTCTATTTATTATAGTTTATGTTATAAAACCCACTTTCCCGATTTACAATAACGTGGCAGGTAAGCGGGCAACAAGCAGCGCCGCAACCCTTTTGAACTGCAAAACCGATCCTAGAAAAAACAAAACGTTGGGTCTTAGGGGTCGAAACATTACTACGCACGACCTGTTGAACCCTATCAAGAAATTTCACTGCCTCCGAGGCTATGAAACCAAATGTATCAAAGGCAAAGGGATAAATACGTGTCGATTCTTCGAGAAAGCTTTCTCGTGTTTAGCAACTTTTCCTGATTCCGCCTTAAGTGTAGCTTGACCCTCAACAAACCCATTTACCTTGAGTCCAACAAGAGGGGACACTCCTGTAAGGTCTACACAAGTGTGTTTTCCCCCTCCCCACCCAAACACAAGCTCAACTGACCGTAGGGTAGATCTCCCTTCAAGCGGATCTGTAAGAAAGTTTACGGGGAGCCTCTTTTTTAGCAGAAATCCTCGTTCGTTTAAGAACATCACATAGGACATCTCTAATTAGATCGTGTTTGCATTTAAACCCATACAACTCCTTGCAATAGACTGCATGCTCACCAAAGGAATCCAAATTAGCCTTGTGACAAACTAGGCAAGGCTCATCAACAGGAAACAAAGGTATCATTAGCCGGTACTTAAGGATTTCCCGGTACTCCAAAGCCGACATATGTTGGCCCGATCCTTCAATGGGATGACCTTAAAAAATTATGGGCATGAGGAGATCGAAAACATTCGAACACCGCTTTTTGGCAAGGAGGTAGATCAATTTTTGACTCTCAAACACCTCTTTTTACATGTGGTATGAATTTTGTTAAGAGTATAGAATTATATATATTTTGTGGTAATATACTATTATATAACATAGAGAGGCTATATTCTATTTATAGTGTTTGTTCTTTGCGTAGCATAGACTATTATTTATTGGAATCAATTGTAAAACCAGACCATTTATATTTGTTAATAAATGTGTGACAGATAAAGGCTTTATAAGAAGTAACTATACATATCAGACTTAATTAATACAAAATGTAATAATGTAATTATTCTTAAAGGAGGCTAATAGGGTCAATTAAAGGGTGGAATAATGTAATTTGGTGAAGAAAAAAGCCTAATCTTCATTAAAGCACTTTGAATTAATGGACCCATGTCTTGTCTTCTCAATACCTCCACCTCCATAATTTATAATTTGATTTCCAATTTTTCCAACTTGATTTCTCATCTCTCTTCAATTATATATCATCTTTGAATCCTTATTTTTGTTCTCACTAAACCAATTGTCTATTTTTCTTGTTAAAATCTAATGTCTAGTGATCATCATATTTTTGGAAGATCAGAAATAGGTGAAGGTTCATCAGGTGGTGTTGGTGTTGGTGGTGGTGGCGTAATTGTGCCGTCTGATTCACAACCACCACCAGTAACACCACCACAACTTAGCAGATATGAATCACAGAAGCGTCGCGATTGGAACACTTTCGGTCAATACTTAAAGAACCAAAGACCACCTGTGGCTTTATCTCACTGTAACTACAATCATGTACTAGATTTCCTTAGGTATCTGGATCAGTTCGGAAAAACTAAGGTTCACTTGCAAGGTTGCGTTTATTATGGTCACCCTGATCCGGCGGGACCGTGTACTTGCCCACTTAGACAAGCTTGGGGTAGCCTTGACGCGCTCATCGGTCGTCTTCGGGCAGCTTATGAAGAAAATGGTGGATTGCCCGGAATGAACCCGTTTGCTAGTGGTGCGATTCGGGTTTACTTGCGTGAAATACGCGATTCAC
This sequence comes from Stevia rebaudiana, assembly GCA_009936405.2. Lineage (NCBI taxonomy): Eukaryota > Viridiplantae > Streptophyta > Magnoliopsida > Asterales > Asteraceae > Stevia > Stevia rebaudiana. Next base: position 721,473 of record WOUH02000007.1, read on the forward strand.
AGGCGAAAGCGAGAGGGATACCTTACAAGAAGAAAAAGAAGAAGAGAACATCGAACTTACGAATGCAACAATCGTGATTTATGGTTATCGTTCAAGAAACTGGTAATCTTTCAATCAATTGATTAACTAGTGCAAGATATGATTTATATTAAATGGTTTTTCTTAGAGATTAATATATTATAGTTGCACATATGACAAACTCAACATTTACAATCCAAAAGCGTTTTTTTGGTCTCTGTGTGTGGAGCAGACTGAATATAGTATCGAAACCCTAATTTGCATGGAGAACACACTATCTCTATATGCAGAACTGGTTCCCTTAATTACTAAGGAAATAAAAAATAAATTTTAAAATATATTATACTAAATGTCTGAACATTATGTTTGAGGAAAATTCTCCTTTATTAATTACTATTTAGAAATAGATAGTGTTGTCGCTTTTGGGATTCTGCACTATATAGATTTGCCATCAAGAAATAACAACGTGCTGATCTTGGTTGTAGCATATATAAATAATTAAATATGCATGCTTAGCAAAAATGATGTGATCATATATTTTGAAAAAATTAACTTGATCACCCGAAATTTTTTTGATAAAAGTACTTGACACCAATGATTCAAGAATCTACATGAACGAATCAACGGTGCCTTGATGGATAGGATTCTTTATTAACCTGTTTCTCCAGTATATGAAGGTGTTTGAATTCTATATATGTGCTTAAAGGAACACACTAAGTGATTTTTAGATACACATTTGATTAATTATATATATTGTGTTTGTTCATGTATTAGCATAAATTAATTTGATTACCATTTCTTGATCACAAAGATAAAGCTAAGTATGTATCAAGAATTATTCTTTATAAGACTTTTCAACGACGTAAACCGATTTAAGGGGGTTCTTAATTAAACGAAATGAAGTGCTTGAACTCTCAACCTATTATTTTAGTACGAGACATCTTAACAACAATAATTAATTATTAACATGAGCCTTGGATCCATTGTGCATATATAAGTTTAAAAAACTTGTCTTTGTTTCTTTCTATTAAATGTACTATATAGATTATTAACTTTTCAGGTTGTTTAACCTATAAATAAATTCCATAACTTTAAAATGATAATTTTATTTCAGGTGGGCTTGGACATAAAAACTTTGAAGCTCTCAAAGTTTGTCACGAACTTCCATTAATGGGGTGGATCAAATGCTCGAGCTTCATGCATTGCTTGCTTGGTGATATATATTTAATTAATAAGAGGATCATTCATAATATATATATATACACATAAATATATAAAAGAAACATAACGATTAGTCTATCAATATATATATATATATATCCATGTATATATATTGTCGATCAAATTAGATGTTTTTCATTTTTGTTAGTTTCGAAAATGGGTTCTAGAGCTCTAGCAACTACCCATTTGTGTTATACTGATGAACAATTAAAGTTTATATTAATAAATCAATAGATATATAATAGTGTTAAAAGGAAATTCATATGTAGAAACAACAGGATGAAGAGAATAACACAAGTTGTTACTTGTTTTCTCCTAACATTCTAAAAGTTTTTTTCCCTTCCACTCTCATTAATTTATTTGACTTGATAATTAAGACTCAATCCGTCAACAGTCTAGCTCGATCATTCTAACAAATGATTTACCCGTGGCTAAAGAATTGGATATGACCGAGCCCTCACTATCCAAAAGGAAACTTACAACTATGAAAACTCTTTGGCTTAACCTGAAACATATACGAGACTCAAATGCAAAACCTCTCATAGAAAATATCAATAAAATATATACCATTAGACTATAAGCACACTGATCCTCACTCCCATGCTACTTCAGCATTTCCTCTTTACATACTTTAAATAAACTTTTATAACGGATTTGTATCATATAATAAAATAAATCACATGTTAATTTTTTTATTGAGTTCTATATATAGATGGTTCAGCTTTGAGACAATAATGTCACTGCTAATTATTTGCGCCATGATCAGAATCCAAAAAATGTTTTTTTTATTTAACTCATATATATATATCATGTGTGTATTACGTGAACCTAATATTAAAATTTAACATAAAGTCTTAATCTAGGCTCTTCATTTTAATATATAACATATTTGTTGTTTTTTCGTAGAAAAAAAATACATGACTCAGATTGATTTACAAAAATAACACGTGTTATGATTGATTTACAAAAAAGAATACATGTATTAGATTATATAATGGATGGCCTAGAAAGTTTTTTTGATTAACTTTATAAGATTAGGTTTACGTGGTTTTCACAACTAATAAGAGGTTTCTCTTGTAAGGTGTGGATTATGTGAACATAATCTTATGTAGTTAATTAGAAAATTTAAGATTATGGTAACATAATCCACACCTTATGAGCTAACAAATGTGTCTTCACATCTAGGCCCTCTATTTTAAGATGTAACACATTCAAAAAACAATACATGTTATATTTAAAATAAAAGATACAAACTAAGTTTTTCTAATTAACCCGTTAAAATAATGTTTATATAATGCACACCCGTATAATTATCATATTTAATGATGTGATAATGAGACACCAAGGCCCACTTATAGTACCATTGGATTCCTCCTGAAATTCATCCACTAATGGAGAGACTAGTGAGGGCAGCACCATTTCCTGCTTATATGGTAATTAATTCCCATAACTTCGTTTATCTTTTTTTGATCCGTATCGGTTGGTCAAACTTTAGGCGTCAAAGACAAAAATTGTTATAATTTTCAACCTAATGTCGGGTGGTCAATCAATTTCAGAAGAAAAAACTCTAAGATACCCCCTAACTCACTCAGGAGTTTTATACCCTTAGTGAAGTTCATATAAAAAGGTCTCATGCACCTCATCTTAACGAGTACTAGTGCTAAGGATCATTGGTGTTTCTTTTTATTCAATATTAATGCTATAATATATATCTTTCATATTGATAATTTACTTACAATCTTTAAGTAACCAGTAAAGATGTTTGATCATTTTCACAAACATAATTAGACTTATCTGATTCAAATATATATATGTATACGGTACCCCCTCAGGCTCATGATCGGGATCGAGAGTTTGAATCACATGGTGAGCAATATATATAGTATGGTAATAAAAGTAAGTTAAATTGCACTTATAAACATATCAGATTGAAGAATTTGACCACATGAGCAAAATCGATCAATATATATGTTTAAAACTCCTTACGTACTCCCACTCGTCCAAACATGAACAATAAATAACATTTGTATTCCTTTTAACAAATCACCTACTTTTAAACTACTTCATTTGAATACATTATTCTCAAGGATATAATCTTGGTATTTTTTCTCAAAGGCCTAAGCATTTACCCATGTAACATTTGTATTAGATTGTAATAAATACCTACATGGACATTAATTCCTGCAATATGACTCTGACCGTTTTGCGTTTAATTCGTTGAATAGATATTTAGAAAATATATGCTACAACCGGAGAGTGTTACACGGTTAATTAAATAAAAAAAAGATCTAAGGATGTTAGAACTAATTACTATCGTGGACAGTTAGCTATGCAGTTAATGACTAAAAACTACTTGACTAATTAAGGCTATCTAAAGATTCACGACAATCAGAGGATTTTAGTGGCAAAAACATGTTTACTAATTCCCTTGGTGATTCAGAACCTACCGAGTTGAATCTGTTATTAGTCTTTTACGTATCAACAATATTCTCCTAATATAAATATTTAAAATCCCAAGGTGTATAGGTCCCATATCTTTTTCCTTATAAGTGTTTATTTATGGACTAGTAACTTTGAAAATATTACGAAATATTACGTATATTAGTCTATTACGTAACACCAATATGTTCATCTAATTAACATACAATAAAAAAAACCCATCGAACTGGAGGTCGTCGTGGAGAATAGGTCGTGATTTTGAACACATTTTCTTGTTCTTAAATCCTCATTGCTAGCCAACCGGGTTTTATGCTAAGCTCCCAAAATTTTTTAAAGAGAAAAAAATAGTGGGAGAGGTCGTACAAAAAACTTGAAAAATATGGTGTTGTTGAGTTTTGAATGGAAGAAATTAAAAGGGGTGAAAGGAAGTTTTTAATAATTATTTAACTTGGATGGATTTGCTTTTTGTTTTAGTTCATGGTTAAACATAATGCATATTGATCTAACTGAGACATGAGACCAAAATGTTTCATACAAGAAGTTATGGAGCTACTAGGCTAAAATATGAAGAAAAACACTTCTTATTTATTTGTATGAAGATTAAAAGTCAAATACAAATAAATGAAACCTTTCGTTTTAACTCAAGAACAAAAAAGCATTAAACAAAAAATTCTTATAATTTTCTTTTTTTCTTTTAGAATAAATTCCAAAGAAAAAAATATTAAAAGAAAATGTCATAGAATAACAATTAAGTCTCAAAATGTTTTAATTATGTCAATCATGCATCTTTTACCCGAATTGGACGTCATCATCATAAATATATTTGTTTTAAGAAAAAGTAATAAAAGATAATATGTGTGAGTCAAAAATCTAATTGAATTTATTTATATTATAAAAAAAATCATGCTAATTAGTTTAAAAATAGAAAAACAAACTTTTAAGGTCCACGTAACTAAAATGTATTTCATAACTAAATAAAAAAGATATGCAATTTTTTTCTAAAACCCATAAGTTAATAAAACATGAAAAATTTATGAATTAATTAAACTAATTTTTAAACTTAAAATGACATAACTAAAACACGTTTAAAAATTTGTTACTGTCATACTAAGTTACAAAAAAAAAAAAAAAAAACAATATATGTTTCCTCTCTTTTACTTGAAAACACAAAAACTTAAATTGCTTTCATTTTCCTTTCTTTTGTCCAGCAAACTTGTCTCAAGTGATAAGATATCACCTTCTATTGTAGAGGTTATGAATTCGAATCTCACTTGGGTAGTTTAAATGGACACCAGGTGAAGGGCCAGCTACGGATTTATCTCGGTTTCGGTTCCGATGGAGGGTCAGAGAGTTTACCTATTCTACGGGGTTTCCGTGCATCACGGTTCGGTTCAGATGGAGGGCAAGGGATTACCTATTCCACGGGGTTCTCGTGCATTACGAGGGGTGTCTGTTTCACTGCTGCATCATGTGGGACGTCTGTTTCGTCGCTGCCCAATGAACCCGGTTCTGATAACATACGTGGTACGTGAAAAAATAACGTTAAAATAAAACTTTCCTTTTCTTTTATCTAATTGGGTTTTAAACTATCCAATATCCAAACGAGTGTTCTAGATACGAAAATCAACCGTCATAAAACTTTCTTCTTTTATCCATCGTACTTCCGTTTCTCTTTCTTTTTCTTCTGTTTCGTGTATAAAACACAGCGTTTCGTCGAGATGACCTAACATTCCGTCATCTGCCGACTCACGACTACCGACCATGCCAAAATAGAAATTTAACTCCATATCGATATCGCAATACAAAATCGGGACACAATTCGAAGGCTTTATCTGTTCAATATTACAGGTTCGGTTAATTGATTCCATTGTTGTCCGCTAGATGCTATAATTCTACCCTTAAGTTTTGTGGTTTGAACTGAATTGTAATTTCAGTGGCTATCATCTCATCTTTTGTGAGTTTGAAGTTAAGTGGAACATCTTTTACTGCAATTACATTGCTTTTCTTGTTCTTGATTCCAGTATAGTTGTTTTTCCACTTTAAAATACGAGCGAGCATATGTTTATCGATCACTAATCGAAGTTAATCTTAGTACACTGTTCATCTTAAACATGTCTAATAAACCAGCAGCTGGCTATAGTAAGTTAAATCTGAACCCCAAAATCCCCATACTTGCTGTATTATTTTTCATTGTTATTCAGTCCAAAACCTCATACAATATAGAAATTAACAGCAGCTTGTGCAACAGAACTTACTATGTTTTAAAACATATGTAAACACAATTGATCCACTCATCTACATGTATTTCATAACTGTAAGTAGTCATAGAATCTTAGATTTGAAAGTTTTTGATGCTATCATGACAAAATTGCTGCAAATTATTCGACGTCTCATCCTCATAAAGGAAATTGTTGACCTTTTAATGGTGCAGCTAGAACAATGGAGAACACTAGAGTTGTCAATTTTCGAGTTGACCAACTTGCTGAAATCAGAACGTTTGAACATGGATATCGTGGTGCTTGGTTCAGATGCAAGGTATCCTTTTCATTCAATCAACTAACTTTTTTGGTTACATGTTGACAGTGATCAATTCATGGAGTTATATATCCATGTTAGTAACTTTTTAGTTTTAATCATATATGAGAAGCATACTTTTTTGTCAACGCACATTTAAGTCCTCATTTAAATGAGGTTGTACCTTTGAACACGAATCCTAACAAAGAGTTAGCAAAAAAATAAAATAAATTAATTTGTCTTTTGTCATGTCGAACAGATCTTGGATATCCATCCAAACAACGAAAAGATTTTTCTAGAGTACTCTGATTTTGAGGCGGAAGGTGAGTTGACTAACTACTTAACTAGCTAATGCTGATGCGGAGATTATTGTTTCTTCATCAGTTTTATATTAACACGCATATTAGTGGAATTTATTAGCTTCTGTAGTAGTTGAAGTTTAATAATACTATTAAGTAGGAATTGACATATAATTCATTCTTGTGATATGTTTCTAGCCTTCTAGGAGCAACTATAATCTGATTGATATATGTTTCTATTTTTACTTAACTTATGCATTAGTAAACAAGTAGGCAAAGTGTACTCATAATCATATTATAGCTTTTGTAAATAAAAAGTGCAGGAAATATAATAAACTTATAAACCATACCTAATTTATCTTTTCCAACACTTTTTTATATACATATTCTAACAACTATAAATTGTAAAGGCTTGTTTGTAAATTATAATAATAGCATGCATTACTTGAAATGATTTTGTAGATCCAAGTTGGGTAAAGTTATATCAAGTGCCTTCGTATGACAGGAGGTCAAGGTTTCCAAACAAACAGTTGATGGTGCGACCTCAATATCCTGCAATGTATCAGAAAAGTGAAATGCCACATGTCAGTTCTACATTACAACAACCTTGTATTGTCATTGATGGCAATTGGAAAGTTGGAGACATGGTAGATTGGAATAAAGATGGTTGTTATTGGTCTGCAACGATTGTCAGACTAGTGAGCAACGACAAGGTGGAGGTACTATTACTAGTCTACTACTATTTGTCTATTTGTTCTGGTCAATCGCCTTAAATTTGCTTTATTAAATTCCAATGAACACTACTAAAATGGTTCGTGATTCTTTGAATCCGTTTGAATATCATTCTTCTCATACCTTTAGCATGAGATAATTCTTTTTTCCGAAGAGTAAATTGCCATTTTCGTCCTTGTGGTTTGGGCACTTTTGTTATTTCATCGAAAATGTTTTTTTTTTCCTCGTCTACGTCCCTGACGAAAATGACAAAAAATTGGAATGTCAGGGTCTCAGACGAAAAAAAAAAAATTTTGGATGAAAATGACAGAACTGCCCAAACCACAAGGACGAAAATGGCAATTTACTCGTTTCCAAACTCTAAACTTTACTAAATTAGTCAGGATGAGTTATGTAAAACTATCTTATTACATGTAAGATCTACATCTTAAGAATTATCTTGTTCATAAATGTGTGGGGTCATAGTTTAACTAGAAATATCACCTTAATGTTATAACAAAGACCATGATTGTGGAAAGAACAAAAGGTTACAAGATGCCCCTATTATTTTAGTCTTAATGATGCATGAATTGTCAAACAAGTATAGCACGCATATGATATGTGTTGTGTATGAATTTCTGTAGATTGAGTTGACACGACCTCCATTAGGAGAAGGTGGAAAGCATGAAGCATTTTGTAACGATATACGCCCATCCTTAGATTGGTCCGAAACAGAAGGCTGGTTGTTGCCTACTAAGGTACCCTTTCTCTCTTTCTTTCTCTCTCTCTCTCTCTATATATATATATATATATATATACACACATACATATACATATGTGTGTGTGTGTATAAGAGGTGTGTGTTATGTGAACCTGATTTTAGAGAGGTAACCAAAAAACTCAATCTGGCCCTCATTTTACGATTAAACACATTTGATGAAAAAATAACACGTGTTAAATCATACAGTTGGAGGGCTTAGATTGATCTATGAAAAATACCACTTGTTACAACTGAAAATGGAGGGCCCAGATTTAGTTTTTTTGTTAATTCTCTAAGATCAGGTTCACATAATACACATTTTTTATTTTTATTTTTTTCATTCATTATCCTTTAAATTCTAGCATTATGTGTGACATACTAACAACCGGATTCTTGTGATTTGAACCTACCTAATATGATTGATTTTGTTGAATTGTTTTATGGCAAAAATTATGTTTCTTGGCATAGTGTTTGGGCTGAAGATCCATTCATCCCATGAGTTGTCATTGGTTTATACTTTATACGCGTACTTAATGTATGTATTTCAGTATTTGGCACCATACGAATGATTGAAGTTCTAAATCATGCTTTTAGTAACTCTAAGGCTCTCGTTACACAAATTCAATGAAATCTTTGTTCTTTTATTAAATCGAAATCGGGATGGAAGTAATTGTGTACCAAAACTTGAAACCAAAATTAAGGCCTTTTTATAAGGGTCTCGTGTGTGTGTACTGGAGTATTTTTTTTTCTAATGCAAATAAGATTTTAGATGTTCAAACTTGTGTTTGTATCAAAACTTGCATCTTAATCCCCTTTTGATTTCCATTGTTTGTTTTATAATTTTTTTTAAACCTGATTATAAATATGACTACACGCAGGAAGGTCAGACTTCATGTGACGCGCATCTAGTTTTTCCGCAAGGTAAAGTAAATATGAATTTTTTGAAATGAGAGTTATATTTCTTTTAGAACCAAGTGGTGGGTTTTAGATGATTGCATGCATTGCATTATGAAAATATCCATTTCTTTGAGAATGATTTACTCTTTTGTGAAAATAATAGTTGTTTCTATATTAATATGAAAAGTTGTAAGACAACTCATAGTTTTAAGTAGGATAATAGTTATATCATATCTTTGCCTTGAGTTAATATTGGTAAACATTCTTTTCTAGGGTTAGAGTTGTAAGGTCTTTGTCGTTGCCTAAAATGATTATTTTTAAAGTATTGTCTTTCTCTATAGTTTTGATGATCTCTTGTAGTATGGTCATTTTTTGCTTTTACATAAGTAATGGGTTTTGGAGAACTTGTTGAAGGACCATCTAGTTGATGAAAATCATAATCCACTTGTGACTTTTTGTTTTATGTGCTTTAGTATGTCATTTAATAATTCACAACTTTTACTAAAAAATTGTTTGCAAATGTTGAAAAGCTTTCCTCTTTATCTTTGAGCCATTTATTTTCTATTTTGAAAGCTTTTGTTTTATTAACAAGAACATCTATGTTACATATATTCATCTTTGATGAACTGTACTACTTTAAGTCATTCGTAATTAGTCATTATCAAAACCAAAGGGATTAATTAAAGTTTAAAACATTTTTATCCCAACAGATATAATCAGTGTTGAAGATTTGACGGACTTTGATGAAACCGACCAAGGTAAATTAACATACATATATTGATGTAGTTTGTTTTAATTTGCAATAATTACATCCTTTGTTTCATTTTTGTAGAAATTTACGGGAGGCTTGAACATACTCACTCAACTCAAGAGGACAACTAGTTGATGGTCAGTCGAGGATATGCAACTAGTTGATGTTTTCTTAGTCTTGCAAACTTTAAATTATGTCTGGCATTTTGTTGATATTATGTTTAGGTTGTCTTCGATTTTGGATGATGTTGGAATTATGTTGGGTTGTGTCTTTGATTTCGGATTATGTTGAAATTTTGTATAGTTCTAAGTTAAGTATGTTTGAATTAGCTTGGAATACGTTGTAATTACTCTATAGTTGTCATTATCGTGTAGTTAAACTTGGATTTTGACTTTGGTTGGTCAAATTTATGTGACTTTGCATAAACAGAAACATAATAAAGCTATAAAGAGCAGTAACAGTCCTGAAAACAGTAGCAGTGAACAAAAGAAGGGTTCGGGTTCGGTCTTCATGTAATACTTGGCAACCCAAAACCGATAAGACCTGATAACTGGAAAGAGCGTTCAATCCGGTCTTCGGTTCACTATTTTACTGAAATATGTTATTGAGATCGCTCTGGTCTTTGCGCAAACGGGCTGGGTAACCAGTTTTGCTAACACCTACTGGTTGGTGGGGTCAAGTTATCTGTTTGCTGGGTAATGTTTACCTTTGTTGTTTAAAAAATAATAAAAAACCATCCAACCATAGATCCTTGTGGAGAATAGGTCGTGATTTTTAAAAACATTTTTCTATTTTAGATTCCTGTTTTTTGCCGTTTAAAAAAAAGGAAAAGAAAGTCAGAAAGGTGAAGAAATGAAAGAATTTGAGAGGTGGCAAAAAAAACTTAAAGTTATGGTGCTGCTTATTTAATTAAAGAATTATTTAATTTGATGGATTTGAAGAAAAATCTTCTAATTTGGATGGAGTTTAACTTTATTTTCTTTTCCTTTTAACTTATAAATGACATTTAATTTCTTTTTAAAAATTTAAACACAAAATTACGTTATATATTTTGTTCTGGGGGTGTTTGATTTTCGCTTAATTAACTTAAATGCCAGTTAGTCAACTAGAAAAAGTTAAATTTGTGGTTTTGAAAAGCAACTTATTACTGTTTTTTAAAAGACAATTTCAAAAGTACGTTTAAGTTTTCAAAACACTTATAAATTATTGATTTGATTTATTGAAAAGATCAATAGAAGTCATTTCATACTTCTAGACCTCTTCGTTGTTACTAGTTACTCCAAATGCCACACAGGGTAGTTCCCAAGTATGAGATATCAGATTGGAGTCTTACTCAGAACATAAAGCTCTAGGGTAAGCTAGTGGATTTTCTAACAAAGTGAGTTGGATCCTGAATTGATGAGCTTGTCACGCTTTGTTGGATGGAAGACTAATTTGTTTGCGTCACTGATCTGTTCGACATTTTTTTTAACAACAATAATGATATTTCATTAGAAGAACAACCAGCGGGCAATTAACTATTACAATACACTCACAAAAAAAGGCCAAATAAGACCCCAAGTACCTAGGTTGAAACTCTATTACATTCAAAGTTAAAGTACTCCTAGCTCAAAAATTTACATTCTGAAATAGGAGATATACACCATAAACTCCAAGATAATTCTTTTTTTCTTGCCCTTGTTAATAATCCAGGAATAGACCTGAATTGATATATCTACAAACCAGCTTATCTATCGAGGTCCTTATTTTTGGAGAAAATCCAATCGTTTCATGCTTTTCAGAGGGACCAAACTGTTGCGTAGACTATCGTGGTCCATACCTTCTTTTGTGTATTTGTTGATTGACTTTTAGCTATCCTTCCTACCATGTTGTTGAGTGATGAACTATTGGTGACATCGAGCCCCATCCATCACGATATTCTGCACCAAGTTTATTTTGCGAATGAGCACCTGATAAAGACATGACCTTCGCTTTCCGTTTTCAAGTGGCACTTAGCACAATAAGTAGATTTTACAATAATCCCTCTCTCAACTAAGAAAATAGCAACCTGAATTCTTCTTTGTATACACACCACACGAAGGAGCTGATATTTATTGGTATCCATTTGAACCATTATACCTTAAAAAAAAAAAAACGAAGTGTTATGCGCTTTTAACTGTTTAAAAAGAAATAGTTACTTCCGTTTCTCTTCTTTTTCTTTTACTTCCGTTTCTTTTATTCTTTTTCTTTGTCTCTTGTATAAAACACAGCGTTCATAAATCGGAGGATCTAACATTCCATCATCGACCGACTCACGATCACCGACCATGCCAGAATCGAAATCCAACTCCATATCGGTATCGCAATAGAAAATCGAATCACAATTCAAAGGCAATATCTGTTCCAAAATCAAAATTGCCGGTTCAGAGGTTGCAAAATCCAAGCGAAAATCGAGTTTCAATCGCAGGTTAGGTTAATTATTACGATTGTTGTCTGCTTGGTGCTATAAATTGACCCTTAAAATTTTTTGGTCTTGAATGAATTCTGAATTCACTGAGTATCAATTAATCTTTTGTGAGTTTGAACTTTGAAGTAAAGTGGAACATCTTAACTGCAATCATATTTCTTCTCTTGTTCATGATTCCAGTAAACATATTCAAATGCCTAGGTTGTTTTTCCACTTTAACATACGAACATATGCTTATTGATTTAATGATATTAAGTCTGATGTATTAGATGAAATGTATGCATTAGTAATCATTAATCAAAGTTAATTTCAGAACACTGGTTATCTTGAACATGTCTAATACACCAGCAGCTGATTATACTGAGTTAAATATGATAAAATCCCCATAATTGTTGTATTATTTTTCAGTGTCATTCAGTAAAAACCTCCTACATTTCAAAACGACAAAACCTACTATGTTTTCAATAAATTTCGTCTTAAAAATCAGAAAAACTATTCAGATGATAGAGGCATATGTAAACACAATAGATTCACATGTATTTCATAACTGCAAGTAATCTTAAATTCGAAGGTTTTCAATGTCATCATGACAAAATCACTGCAAATTATTCTACATCTCATCCTCATAAAGTAAATTGTTGACCTTTAAATGTTGCAGCCAGAACAATGGAGAAACCTGGTGTTTACAACTTTAAAGTCGGTCAACTTGCTGAAATGAAAACGTTTGAAACCGGATTTCGTGGCGCGTGGTTCAGATGCAAGGTAGCGTTTTCATTCAATCAACTAACTTCTTTGATTCACAACTTTAGGATGATCATTTCATGGAATTATATATCTATGTTAGCAAGTTTTCAATTTTAAGCCTATATGAGAAGCGTACTTTTTTGTCACCACATTTAAATGAAGCTAGACTGTTGAACAAGAATCCAAACAAAGAATTAGATTAAAAAAAAAACCTAATTTGTCTTTTGTCATGTCGAACAGATCAAAGATATCAGTCCAGATAAGCTTTTTCTGGAGTACCCTGATTATGATGATGAAAGTGAGTTGACTAATTAGCTAATGTTTATATGGAGATTATTGTTTTGGTCATGAGTTTTAGATAAACATGCGTATTAGTGCAACTTATTAGCTTTTGTAGTAGTTGAAGCTCAATGATACTACTTTAGTAGGAATTTACATATAATTTCAATATTTCATAAATATTATATGTTTCTAGGTAACTTTGTTGGCTAAATAACTGTCTTTTTCAGTTCAATAATAGACTAAAGGCTAGTAATTGTCATAACTATAAGCTAATTGATGTATGTTATTATTGATACTTAAGTTATGCATTAGTAAACAAGTAGGAAACACTTATGATTAAATTATAGCTTTTGTAAATAAAAGTGCAGGAAATATGATAAACCATATCTAATCTATCTTTTCTAACACTATTTTTTATATTTATGGTAACAGTTATATCTTTTAAAGACTTGTTTATAATAATAGCAAGCGTTACTTGAAATGGTTTTGCAGATCCAGGTTGGGTAAAGAAATACAAAGCGCCTCGCTATCGCAAGAAGTCAAAGAATACCAAAAAACAACTGATGGTGCGTCCTCAATATCCCACAATCTTTTCCAAAAGTGAAATGCCAGCTGTCAATTCGATATTACAACAACCTTGTATTGTCATTGGTGGTAGTTGGAAGGTTGGTGACATGGTAGATTGGTATGAAGATGAGTGTTATTGGTCTGCAAAGATTGTCAAACTATTGACCGACGACAAGGTTCAGGTACTACTACTGGTGGATTCATATTATAATGTTTTTCTTTTCTAGAAATTGGTCCTTATTATTTTATTGTTAATGATGCATGAGTTCTGAAGCAAGTATAACGCGTATATAATTTGTGATTTGTATAAATTTCTGTAGGTTGAGTTGCCAAAGCTTCCAGCAGGACAAGGAGGACGGCATGAAGCTTTTTGTAAGGATTTACGCCCATCCTTAGATTGGTCTGAAACAGAAGGATGGTCGTTGCTTACTAAGGTACGCTTTCTCTCTCTCTCTCTCTCTATAATCTATATATATATATATATATGAGACGTGTATCATGTGAACCTGATCTTAATGAGTTAACCAAAAAACTCAATATGGCCCCTCCATTTTAGTGTAACTCAATTGGGCCCTTCATGTGTACAAAAGAAATTGTTTTTTAGGGTAAGTATATGATGAAAACCGCACTTGAGTTGAGAAAATCCTAGAAACCCTGTTCAAATCATATGTAAATCATATATAATTGGCTGTAAAAAAGAAATAATTTTTTACAGGCTTTTTACATAAATTCTGGTCACTTTAAAAATAAAAAAAGCCTACCCAATTTCTAAAAAAAAAAAAAAATTCAAAAATTTGTAAAAGTTACGTTACATACATGTAACCACCAGATTCACCATTTTTTTTATAAACAGTCATAAAATTACATATAAAAGCTATTTAAAAAAATGTTAAATACTGCATGTTACATAAGAAACAACAATTTCCAGGTTTTTTACAACTCAAATGGGTTTTCACTAATCCATCCCTTATATATATGTTTTTTTTTCATTCTATAAGCATTGTGTGTTAGAGACATACTAACAACCCGATTCTTGTGAGTTGAACCTACCTAATATGATAGATATCATGGAATAGTTTCGTAGAAAAAATTTATGTTTCTTGATATAGTGTTTAGGTTGAAAATCCATACTTCCCATGAATTGTTCTTGCGTTGTCATTGGTTTAATACTTTATACGCTTACTTAATTCATGTATTTGGCACCATACGAATGGTTGAAAATCTAAAACATGCTTTTAGTAACTCTATGGCTCTCGTAACACACATTCAACAATGAAATCAAAATCTGGATGGAATTAATTGTGTACAAAAATTTGAAACCAAAATTAAGGCCTTGTTAGGCTTTTTTATTTTTTATTTTTTTTAAAATTTTTTATTATTAATATAATTGGTGGTTGAACTAGAGAAAGATGTTATCTAGGCTGTATGTAGTAAGTTGTTTTTATAACGCAAATCCTTTTTTTAGATGTTCAAATATGTTGTTTGTATCGAAAGTCAAAACCTGCATCTTAATTCCTTTATGATTTCACCTGTTTGATTTTTGATATTTTCTTTAAACCTGATAATAAATATGACCACATGCAGAAAGGTCAGACTTCATGTGACGCGCATCTAATTTTTCCAACAAATCAAGGTAAAGTAAATATAGTTGTTTTAGTTCTGAGATATATATTTCTTTGGTTGGTTTGTAAATAATTACATGCAATGCATTGCATTTCATTGTCTTTAAGATCCGATAATTTCCAACACCAAAGTTACCTTTAGTTATCAATTTAATTACTGATAGTATATTATTATTATTATTATAATCACATGTTTGTATAAATGTGAATGGATTATTTACTTTGTTGTCGGTAATATTATTACAAATTTAATTTTTAGGGATGGATTTAGAAGTTGAGCATGCAACAGGTTCACCTGTGAACGCATTTTCCACCACTCGTTTATCAACCGAAGGAGATAGAGATAGAGATAGCGAGCAGAATGTGAAAACCGTAGATGGTGATTTAATGGAATCTTCAGAAAGTAGTTCAAGTTCACATGTAAAAAAGAGAAAAGTATCAGAAGCAGATGAAAATGAGATTGAGAAATTAGAGTTGAATGTAACGCGTGAACATACGATCGAAGCAGCCATACTTGATCTTGAAGAACTTATTAATAAAGTAAATTGGATGCAGAGGATCCTGCAATCACCTACTAATGATGCTAATAAATCATCTTGGAAGATTGCTTGATAATATTAACTTGTTACACCCGTAATGTAGCCATAGTTTTAGCTAAATTAGGATTATAAGTGTTAGGTTTAGGTTTGTATTTCTTAATTAATCATTATAATATCAATGATAGAAAATTATAAATGTGCTTTCATCTTCGTAGACCACAAGTTTTTTTCTAATTATTTGAACATGTGATCTAGAATTGGTTTTAAGGGTTCCTATTTTAAAAGTGAGTTTTCATATTATACATTCCCTATATATTATAAATCGTCGTCGTTAAAATAAGAGAAATGTATTTGTTTATAAGATTATTTATAATTTATAATTGCCCCAGCAAGCATGATAAGTCTATACTTGTGAAAGGTATTTGACCTAGTAAATTTGTAATCTTGTAACATGTTTAAATGTTAGCAGCACGACCAATCACTCCAGGGATTATACTGAATACGTTTGTTTGTTTGTTTGCATTTAAACTCTCTTGCAATCATTGAAAATCATTAATCATTGTGAACTGATCATGAAGATGTATGGACTATAGTCAAATATTTGAAAACAGATCTTATAGGAGATATTGTTGAACATATTTTAAAAAATTCTCCTAACTAAACAGCTTAAATAAAATTTCAAACATATATTTGAAAACATAATGTATTTTGGAATTGAAAAAGTACTAAACAAACAAACAAAAATGGTCAAAATAGGATAACTGCACATTTACTAAGGACCTTCTTGCATCAAATCCATAGGTCCCTTACCAAAATGACAAGAAGAATAGGTTGTCATACTTTTATAGGGACAAACCATAAATCACATTTATATAAACAATAGTATAAATTATAACCATTATGATTGAAATCTAAACTTAATCAGGTAATCTTTTCCCCATTTAAAAAACAAAGTTTGGTGAATCAGGATATGTAACATAATCTCAAACTTTCAAACAACAATAATCAAAAGTTCAAAACTAATAATAAGACTATACTACTAGTAGCTGCCAACATGATAAAGCTCAACACATTGACCCGAAGCGACCAACTCTTTGACATGATTCGTAAAGTGATCCTTCAAGTCACCATCGGTGATGATGCCAGCTGGCAGAAACATTTTAAGGGGATCATCAACCAAACCAATGGGAAGCTTGTAAGCAATGTAATTGGCGGGTGAACCTATCGCACGTCCGACATACTCATGCAACATCGAACATGTAAAATCCAAAGGCATCTCAAAACAATGTTTGCGTATAGTGAGATCTCCGCGAAATGGCGCGTATTCCATATCCCCCAGGGTATCGTCTTGTTTCGATGCACCTCCGGTATAAACCACCATTTTTATCAACCTTTGGTTCTTCTTGTTACAATGCTTTTCTTTGTTGTCAGATGATTCCATTATCCTAAATATAAGAAATAAACAAAACATAATAACTAAAATTACAAATCAAGACTTAAAGATCCAAGCTTTTTCTATTTCAAATAACATAATAGTATAATACTTAAATCGACAGTACAACTACGCAGTTATTAGCAATTTCAAATTCTAACACCAGAAAGACGATATACGTGGATTCAAGAATTAAAACCTAAATCATATGTTAGGTTAGAAATCGAAATACTTGGATTCAAGAATCAAATCTCCAAAATACGTGTCGTTTGGAAACAAACTTATCTTTGCAATCGAACTTATTTGTTACCTTCGATTTCGAAATCGCCTCCTGATGCGAAGATGAACAACGATGGCATTGATACCCTAACTGCGTGCGCTTTATATATATATGTACTAGTTTGAATTTCAAATTATGATATATCTTGTATATTAATTCCCGATTTCAAATTTCAAATTTTTAGAGATAATTATTTATTTCCAAAACCCAGTATAATCAATCGAATCGAATAATACCCATATAAATTTCAAAAATCAATTCATTCCGAATTATGTATACCAAACCTCAAGGTATGTTAATACCACCCATTAGTTGCATTTTGAAGCATTCTTGAAAACTAACGAGAAAAGGGGCGTACCCGGTGCTTGACTTAGCTCCCGCTCTGCGCAGGGTCCGGAGAGGGGCCGGATCGCTTCGCGATCTGACGTACGCAGCCTTACCCAGCACTTTTTTGTGCAAGAGGCTGTTTCCCACGGCTTGAAAACTCACGAGAAAAATAGATCTAAAGATTATGTCATCCCATCTTCTGCAAAACTACAAGTAGATACCTAAAAGAGCATATCTAATTTTTGAAAGTTACTTTATAATGCGAATTGTTACTTAGGGGGTGTTTGGGATTGCCTATTTAACTTCAAAAGTGTTTTTTTGTCAAAAATGTTTATTAACTTATGACTTTTACGAAATGAGTTTTTAAAAAAGTATTTGGATTAGCTTTTGTGATTAGAAAAACTGATAAGCCCATAAGTTAAAGTATTTGGATTAGCTTATTCATATAAAAAGGATGGATTATGTATAATTGTAATTTTTTTTCTAAAAAGCTAAAAGCAGTTTCAAAAAGTCAGGATTTGTGGCTTTTGAAAAACAACTTATTACTCCTTATCAAAAAGTAATTTTCAAAAGTGTTTTTGGTTTAACAAACACTATTTTTAACTTACTAGCTTATAAGTCAATAAGTTGTTTTATACCGCAATCCCAAACACGCTCTTATTCTTGAGTTTTGGCTCGGTTATTACTTAGGTATTTATCAACCCACAAGTACCATGTTGTTTTATTTTGTGTATTTTAAATGCACTATTATTAAATTACCACATTTGTGCATTTTTCCAGCTTGCTCCCACATATAGGGTCTAGATTAGAAATGCACTTACTGAGCATTTATAATCAAAATTTAACTCAATTTATTTTGCTATTTTAGGGATGCTGCAACAAATCTTCCATTACTCAACGAACTTTCACAAAACACTCATAAACATAACTGTTAAACAAAATAAAACACAAAAGCAATGATACACTTGGG